>JBBDGT010000008.1:130462-208311 GCA_037306005.1 Rhinophrynus dorsalis | reverse complement strand
TAGAGGATAAGGACAGACGTGTGTATGATGTAGGACATGTAAGTAGATATAGGAGAGGAGGGAAGAGGATAAGGACAGACGTGTGTATGATGTAGGACATGTAAGTAGATATAGGAGAGGAGGGAAGAGGATAAGGATAGACGTGTGTATGATGTAGGACATGTAAGTAGATATAGGAGAGGAGGGAAGAGGATAAGGACAGACGTGTGTATGATGTAGGACATGTAAGTAGATATAGGAGAGGAGGGAAGAGGATAAGGATAGACGTGTGTATGATGTAGGACATGTAAGTAGATATAGGAGAGGAAGGAAGAGGATAAGGACAGACGTGTGTATGATGTAGGACATGTAAGTAGATATGGGAGAGGAGGAAGAGGATAAGGACAGACGTGTGTATGATGTAGGACATGTAAGTAGATATGGGAGAGGAGGGAAGAGGATAAGGATAGACGTGTATATGATGTGGGACATGTAAGTAGATATAGGAGAGGAGGGAAGAGGATAAGGACAGACGTGTGTATGATGTAGGACATGTAAGTAGACATGGGAGAGGAGGGAAGATAGAAATGAAAGTTGGAGAGATAAAAGGGGCAAAAGTGGAAAGGATGGAAGGTTGAAATCTGTAGAAGACAGTAGGGGACAAAGAGATTTAATTGTTGCTCTCACCTTGTTAACATCAGATATTATATAACTCGCCCGTCTCTTTTCTAGTCGCTGGTTTTCCATTCAGAACAATCAACTTGTTTATCAGAAGAAAGTGGTGAGTATTAAACTAATCCCCCACTCTGAGTAAGAGAAATACCCCCCATGCAATTACATGTCCCCTGTACAAAAATACCCCCTTTATAATCACTAAATATAAATCCTCCCATGTAGATACCTCACCCACAACTAAACACCCCAAATATAAATCCTCCATGTAGATACCTCACCCACAACTAAACACCCCAAATATAAATCCTCCATGTAGATACCTCACCCACAACTAAACACCCCAAATATAAATCCTCCATGTAAATACCTCACCCACAACTAAACACCCTAAATATAAATCCTCCATGTAGTTACCTCACCCACAACTAAACACCCCAAATATAAATCTTCCATGTAGATACCTCACCCACAACTAAACACCCCAAATATAAATCCTCCATGTAAATACCTCACCCACAACTAAACACCCTAAATATAAATCCTCCATGTAGTTACCTCACCCACAACTAAACACCCCAAATATAAATCTTCCATGTAGATACCTCACCCACAACTAAACACCCCAAATATAAATCCTCCATGTAAATACCTCACCCACAACTAAACACCCTAAATATAAATCCTCCATGTAGTTACCTCACCCACAACTAAACACCCCAAATATAAATCTTCCATGTAGATACCTCACCCACAACTAAACACCCCAAATATAAATCCTCCATGTAAATACCTCACCCACAACTAAACACCCTAAATATAAATCCTCCATGTAGTTACCTCACCCACAACTAAACACCCCAAATATAAATCTTCCATGTAGATACCTCACCCACAACTAAACACCCCAAATATAAATCCTCCATGTAAATACCTCACCCACAACTAAACACCCCAAATATAAATCCTCCATGTAGATACCTCACCCACAACTAAACACCCCAAATATAAATCCTCCATGTAGATACCTCACCCACAACTAAACACCCCAAATATAAATCCTCCATGTAGATACCTCACCCACAACTAAACACCCCAAATATAAATCCTCCATGTAGATACTTCACCCACAACTAAACACCCCAAATATAAATCCTCCATGTAGATACCTCACCCACAACTAAACACCCCAAATATAAATCCTCCATGTAGATACCTCACCCACAACTAAACACCCCAAATATAAATCCTCCATGTAGATACCTCACCCACAACTAAACACCCCAAATATATATCCTCCATGTAGATACCTCACCCACAACTAAACACCCCAAATATAAATCCTCCATGTAAATACCACACCCACAACTAAACACCCTAAATATAAATCCTCCATGTAGATACCTCACCCACAACTAAACACCCTAAATATAAATCCTCCATGTAGATACCTCACCCACAACTAAACACCCCAAATATAAATCCTCCATGTAGATACCTCACCCACAACTAAACACCCCAAATATATATCCTCCATGTAGATACCTCACCCACAACTAAACACCCCAAATATAAATCCTCCATGTAAATACCACACCCACAACTAAACACCCTAAATATAAATCCTCCATGTAGATACCTCACCCACAACTAAACACCCCAAATATAAATCCTCCATGTAGATACCTCACCCACAACTAAACACCCCAAATATAAATCCTCCATGTAGATACCTCACCCACAACTAAACACCCTAATATAAATCCTCCATGTAGATACCTCACCCACAACTAAACACCCCAAATATAAATCCTACATGTACATACCTCACCCACAACTAAACACCCCAAATATAAATCCTCCATGTAAATACCTCACCCACAACTAAACACCCCAAATATAAATCCTCCCATGTAGATACCTCACCCACAACTAAACACCCTAAATATAAATCCTCCATGTAAATACCTCACCCACAACTAAACACCCCAAATATAAATCCTCCATGTAAATACCTCACCCACAACTAAACACCCCAAATATAAATCCCCCATGTAGATACCTCACCCACAACTAAACACCCCAAATATAAATCCTCCATGTAAATACCTCACCCACAACTAAACACCCCATATATAAATCCTCCATGTAGATACCTCACCCACAACTAAACACCCCAAATATAAATCCTCCATGTAGATACCTCACCCACAACTAAACACCCCAAATATATATCCTCCATGTAGATACCTCACCCACAACTAAACACCCTAAATATAAATCCTCCATGTAAATACCTCACCCACAACTAAACACCCTAAATATAAATCCTCCATGTAGTTACCTCACCCACAACTAAACACCCCAAATATAAATCCTCCATGTAGATACCTCACCCACAACTAAACACCCCAAATATAAATCCTCCATGTAGATACCTCACCCACAACTAAACACCCTAAATATAAATCCTCCATGTAGATACCTCACCCACAACTAAACACCCTAAATATAAATCCTCCATGTAAATACCTCACCCACAACTAAACAGCCCAAATATAAATCCTCCATGTACATACCTCACCCACAACTAAACACCCCAAATATAAATCCTCCATGTAGATACCTCACCCATAACTAAACACCCCAAATATAAATCCTCATGTAGATACCTCACCCACAACTAAACACCCTAAATATAAATCCTCCATGTAGATACCTCACCCACAACTAAACACCCCAAATATAAATCCTCCATGTAGATACCTCACCCACAACTAAACACCCTAAATATAAATCCTCCATGTAGTTACCTCACCCACAACTAAACACCCCAAATATAAATCCTCCATGTAGATACCTTACCCACAACTAAACACCCCAAACATATATCCTACCATGTAGATACCTCACCCACAACTAAACACCCCAAATATAAATCCTCCATGTAGATACCTCACCCACAACTAAACACCCCAAATATAAATCCTCCATGTAGATACCTCACCCACAACTAAACACCCCAAATATAAATCCTCCATGTAAATACCTCACCCACAACTAAACACCCCAATTATAAATCCTCCATGTAGATACCTCACCCACAACTAAACACCCTAAATATAAATCCTCCATGTAGATACCTCACCCACAACTAAACACCCCAAATATAAATCCTCCATGTAAATACCTCACCCACAACTAAACACCCCAAATATAAATCCTCCATGTAGATACCTCACCCACAACTAAACACCCCAAATATAAATCCTCCATGTAAATACCTCACCCACAACTAAACACCCCAATTATAAATCCTCCATGTAGATACCTCACCCACAACTAAACACCCTAAATATAAATCCTCCATGTAGATACCTCACCCACAACTAAACACCCTAAATATAAATCCTCCATGTAAATACCTCACCCACAACTAAACACCCCAAATATAAATCCTCCATGTAGATACCTCACCCACAACTAAACACCCCAAATATAAATCCTCCATGTAAATACCTCACCCACAACTAAACACCCCAAATATAAATCCTCCATGTAGATACCTCACCCACAACTAAACACCGCAAATATAAATCCTCCATGTAGATACCTCACCCACAACTAAACACCCCAAATATAAATCCTCCATGTAGATACCTCACCCACAACTAAACACCCCAAATATAAATCCTCCATGTAGATACCTCACCCACAACTAAACACCCCAAATATAAATCCTCCATGTAGATACCTCGCCCACAACTAAACACCCCAAATATAAATCCTCCATGTAAATACCTCACCCACAACTAAACACCCAAAATATAAATCCTCCATGTAGATACCTCACTAGTAAATAAAAGTCCTAAATATAAATCTTATGTACAAATGTCACCCGCATATAAACTCCTTATAAGCACAAGAGGAGTAAAATAAGACCTATGTGGCATAATAATGAGGTTTGCAGGGAGTTGCTGTTGATGTAGTTTACGTGGATTTTGCAGAAGCCATTGGTACAGTGCCTCACAATAGGTCATTGCATAAACCAAAGGCTTTGGTTTGGGAGGTGATACTGTAAATGGATTCTCACATGGTCCGTCTCACAGACTTAGTATCTCTGTTTATTATTTGAGTTTCTTGTGCTTTGTACACTCTTGTAAATGGCAGTGTTGGATTTAATATTTTGTGTTGTGTAATGTTTTATCCATATTTTGTCATTATGTGGTGTATTATGATCTAGGTGACATTGCATTTGTAGACATTTTGATTTTGCATTAATTTAGATATTGTATCTTTCTTTTGTGCAGGATGTTGTGACAGTTGTGATTGTCGACCTCCGGCTTTGTGCAGTTAAATTGTGTCCTGATGCTGACAGACGATTTTGCTTTGAGGTGGTGTCTCCAACAAAGTGAGTAACATGCTACATGCTGTTTTGTTTTGTTGCATACAAGTTGTATTGCTATTGTTACAGTACAGGTTACACCCAGTAGTGTATTGTTACAGTACAAGTTGTATTGTATTGTTACAGTACAGGTTACACCCAGTAGTATTGTTACAGTACTCGTTACCTGCAGTATTGTATTGTTACAGTACAAGTTGTATTGTATTGTTACAGTACAGGTTACACCCAGTAGTGTATTGTTACAGTACTCGTTACCTGCAGTATTGTATTGTTACAGTACAAGTTGTATTGTATTGTTACAGTACAGGTTACACACAGTAGTGTATTGTTACAGTACTCGTTACCTGCAGTATTGTATTGTTACAGTACAAGTTGTATTGTATTGTTACAGTACAGGTTACACTCAGTAGTGTATTGTTACAGTAATCGTTACCTGCAGTATTGTATTGTTACAGTACAAGTTGTATTGTATTGTTACAGTACAGGTTACACGCAGTAGTGTATTGTTACAGTACTCGTTACCTGCAGTATTGTATTATTACAGTACAAGTTGTATTGTATTGTTACAGTAGAGGTTACACCCAGTAGTTTATTGTTACAGTACTCGTCACCTGCAGTATTGTATTGTTACAGTACAAGTTGTATTGTATTGTTACAGTACAGGTTACACACAGTAGTGTATTGTTACAGTACTCGTTACCTGCAGTATTGTATTGTTACAGTACAAGTTGTATTGTATTGTTACAGTACAGGTTACACTCAGTAGTGTATTGTTACAGTAATCGTTACCTGCAGTATTGTATTGTTACAGTACAAGTTGTATTGTATTGTTACAGTACAGGTTACACGAAGTAGTGTATTGTTACAGTACAAATTGTATTGTATTGTTACAGTACAGGTTACACACAGTAGTGTATTGTTACAGTACTCGCCACCTGCAGTATTGTATTGTTACAGTACAAGTTGTGTTGTATTGTTACAGTACAGGTTACACGCAGTAGTTTATTGTTACAGTACTCATTACCTGCAGTATTGTATTGTTACAGTACAAGTTGTATTGTATTGTTACAGTACAGGTTACACCCAGTAGTGTATTGTTACAGTACTCGTTACCTGCAGTATGGTATTGTTACAGTACAAGTTGTATTGTATTGTTACAGTACAGGTTACACGCAGTAGTGTATTGTTACAGTACTCGTTACCTGCAGTATTGTATTGTATTGTTACAGTACAGGTTACACGCAGTAGTGTATTGTTACAGTACTCGTTACCTGCAGTAGTGTATTGTTACAGTACAAGTTGTATTGTATTGTTACAGTACAGGTTACACGCAGTAGTGTATTGTTACAGTACTCGTTACCTGCAGTAGTGTATTGTTACAGTACAAGTTGTATTGTATTGTTACAGTACAGGTTACACACAGTAGTGTATTGTTACAGTACTCGTTACCTGCAGTGTTGTATTGTTACAGTACAAGTATTGTATTGTTACAGTACAGGTTACACACAGTAGTGTATTGTTACAGTACTCATTACCTGCAGTATTGTATTGTTACAGTACAAGTTGTATTGTTACAGTACAGGTTACACGCAGTAGTGTATTGTTACAGTACTCGTTACCTGCAGTATTGTATTGTTACAGTACAAGTTGTATTGTATTGTTACAGTACAGGTTACACGCAGTAGTGTATTGTTACAGTACTCGTTACCTGCAGTAGTGTATTGTTACAGTACAAGTTGTATTGTATTGTTACAGTACAGGTTACATACAGTAGTGTATTGTTACAGTACTCGTTACCTTCAGTAGTGTATTGTTACAGTACAAGTTGTATTGTATTGTTACAGTACAGGTTACATACAGAAGTGTATTGTTACAGTACTCGTTACCTGCAGTATTGTATTGTTACAGTACAAGTTGTATTGTATTGTTACAGTACATGTTACACACAGTAGTGTATTGTTACAGTACTCGTTACCTGCAGTATTGTATTGTTACAGTACAAGTTGTATTGTTACAGTACAGGTTACACGCAGTAGTGTATTGTTACAGTACTCGTTACCTGCAGTATTGTATTGTTACAGTACAAGTGTATTGTATTGTTACAGTACATGTTACACACAGTAGTGTATTGTTACAGTACAGGTTACACACAGTAGTTTATTGTTACAGTACTCGTTACCTGCAGTATTGTATTGTTACAGTACAAGTTGTATTGTATTGTTACAGTACAGGTTACACACAGTAGTGTATTGTTACAGTACTCGTTACCTGCAGTATTGTATTGTTACAGTACAAGTTGTATTGTATTGTTACAGTACAGGTTACACGAAGTAGTGTATTGTTACAGTACTCGTTACCTGCAGTATTGTATTGTTACAGTACAGGTTACATGCAGTAGTTTATTGTTACAGTACTCGTTACCTGCAGTATTGTATTGTTACAGTACAAGTTGTATTGTATTGTTACAGTACAGGTTACATACAGTAGTGTATTGTTACAGTACTCGTTACCTGCAGTATTGTATTGTTACAGTACAAGTTGTATTGTATTGTTACAGTACAGGTTACACACAGTAGTTTATTGTTACTGTACTCGTTACCTGCAGTATTGTATTGTTACAGTACAAGTTGTATTGTATTGTTACAGTACAGGTTACACCCAGTAGTGTATTGTTACAGTACTCGTTACCTGCAGTAGTGTATTGTTACAGTACAAGTTGTATTGTATTGTTACAGTACAGGTTACACGCAGTAGTGTATTGTTACAGTACTCGTTACCTGCAGTATTTTATTGTTACAGTACAAGTTGTATTGTATTGTTACAGTAGAGGTTACACCCAGTAGTTTATTGTTACAGTACTCGTTACCTGCAGTATTGTATTGTTACAGTACAAGTTGTATTGTATTGTTACAGTACAGGTTACACCCAGTAGTGTATTGTTACAGTACTCGTTACCTGCAGTATTGTATTGTTACAGTAGAAGTTGTATTGTATTGTTACAGTACAGGTTACACCCAGTAGTGTATTGTTACAGTACTCGTTACCTGCAGTATTGTATTGTTACAGTACAAGTTGTATTGTATTGTTACAGTATAGGTTACACCCAGTAGTGTATTGTTACAGTACTCGTTACCTGCAGTAGTGTATTGTTACAGTACAAGTTGTATTGTATTGTTACAGTACAGGTTACACACAGTAGTGTATTGTTACAGTACTCGTTACCTGCAGTATTGTATTGTTACAGTACAAGTTGTATTGTATTGTTACAGTACAGGTTACACCCAGTAGTGTATTGTTACAGTATTCGTTACCTGCAGTATTGTATTGTTACAGTACAAGTTGTAGTGTATTGTTACAGTACAGGTTACACCCAGTAGTGTATTGTTACAGTACTCGTTACCTGCAGTATTGTATTGTTACAGTACAAGTTGTAGTGTATTGTTACAGTACAGGTTACACACAGTAGTGTATTGTTACAGTACTCGTTACCTTCAGTAGTGTATTGTTACAGTACAAGTTGTATTGTATTGTTACAGTACAGGTTACACACAGAAGTGTATTGTTAGAGTACTCGTTACCTGCAGTATTGTATTGTTACAGTACAAGTTGTATTGTATTGTTACAGTACATGTTACACACAGTAGTGTATTGTTACAGTACTCGTTACCTGCAGTATTGTATTGTTACAGTACAAGTTGTATTGTTACAGTACAGGTTACACGCAGTAGTGTATTGTTACAGTACTCGTTACCTGCAGTATTGTATTGTTACAGTACAAGTTGTATTGTATTGTTACAGTACAGGTTACATACAGTAGTGTATTGTTACAGTACTCGGTACCTGCAGTATTGTATTGTTACAGTACAAGTTGTATTGTATTGTTACAGTACATGTTACACACAGTAGTGTATTGTTACAGTACAGGTTACACACAGTAGTTTATTGTTACAGTACTCGTTACCTGCAGTATTGTATTGGTACAGTACAAGTTGTATTGTATTGTTACAGTACAGGTTACACACAGTAGTGTATTGTTACAGTACTCGTTACCTGCAGTATTGTATTGTTACAGTACAAGTTGTATTGTATTGTTACAGTACAGGTTACACGAAGTAGTGTATTGTTACAGTACTCGTTACCTGCAGTATTGTATTGTTACAGTACAGGTTACATGCAGTAGTTTATTGTTACAGTACTCGTTACCTGCAGTATTGTATTGTTACAGTACAAGTTGTATTGTATTGTTACAGTACAGGTTACACACAGTAGTGTATTGTTACAGTACTCGTTACCTGCAGTATTGTATTGTTACAGTACAAGTTGTATTGTATTGTTACAGTACAGGTTACACACAGTAGTTTATTGTTACAGTACTCGTTACCTGCAGTATTGTATTGTTACAGTACAAGTTGTATTGTATTGTTACAGTACAGGTTACACCCAGTAGTGTATTGTTACAGTACTCGTTACCTGCAGTAGTGTATTGTTACAGTACAAGTTGTATTGTATTGTTACAGTACAGGTTACACGCAGTAGTGTATTGTTACAGTACTCGTTACCTGCAGTATTGTATTGTTACAGTACAAGTTGTATTGTATTGTTACAGTAGAGGTTACACCCAGTAGTTTATTGTTACAGTACTCGTTACCTGCAGTATTGTATTGTTACAGTACAAGTTGTATTGTATTGTTACAGTACAGGTTACACCCAGTAGTGTATTGTTACAGTACTCGTTACCTGCAGTATTGTATTGTTACAGTACAAGTTGTATTGTATTGTTACAGTACAGGTTACACCCAGTAGTGTATTGTTACAGTACTCGTTACCTGCAGTATTGTATTGTTACAGTACAAGTTGTATTGTATTGTTACAGTATAGGTTACACCCAGTAGTGTATTGTTACAGTACTCGTTACCTGCAGTAGTGTATTGTTACAGTACAAGTTGTATTGTATTGTTACAGTACAGGTTACACACAGTAGTGTATTGTTACAGTACTCGTTACCTGCAGTATTGTATTGTTACAGTACAAGTTGTATTGTATTGTTACAGTACAGGTTACACCCAGTAGTGTATTGTTACAGTACTCGTTACCTGCAGTATTGTATTGTTACAGTACAAGTTGTATTGTATTGTTACAGTACAGGTTACACCCAGTAGCGTATTGTTACAGTACTCGTTACCTGCAGTATTGTATTGTTACAGTACAAGTTGTATTGTATTGTTACAGTACAGGTTACACCCAGTAGTGTATTGTTACAGTACTCGTTACCTGCAGTATTGTATTGTTACAGTACAAGTTGTATTGTATTGTTACAGTACAGGTTACACCCAGTAGTGTATTGTTACAGTACTCGTTACCTGCAGTATTGTATTGTTACAGTACAAGTTGTATTGTATTGTTACAGTACAGGTTACACGCAGTAGTGTATTGTTACAGTACTCGTTACCTGCAGTATTGTATTGTTACAGTACAAGTTGTATTGTATTGTTACAGTACAGGTTACACGCAGTAGTGTATTGTTACAGTACTCGTTACCTGCAGTATTGTATTGTTACAGTACAAGTTGTATTGTATTGTTACAGTACAGGTTAAACGCAGTAGTGTATTGTTACAGTACTCGTTACCTGCAGTATTGTATTGTTACAGTACAAGTTGTATTGTATTGTTACAGTACAGGTTACACACAGTAGTTTATTGTTACGGTACTCGTTACCTGCAGTATTGTATTGTTACAGTACAAGTTGTAGTGTATTGTTACAGTACAGGTTACACCCAGTAGTGTATTGTTACAGTATTCGTTACCTGCAGTATTGTATTGTTACAGTACAAGTTGTAGTGTATTGTTACAGTACAGGTTACACACAGTAGTGTATTGTTACAGTACTCGTTACCTGCAGTATTGTATTGTTACAGTACAAGTTGTATTGTATTGTTACAGTACAGGTTACACACAGTAGTTTATTGTTACAGTACTCGTTACCTGCAGTATTGTATTGTTACAGTACAAGTTGTAGTGTATTGTTACAGTACAGGTTACACCCAGTAGTGTATTGTTACAGTACTCGTTACCTGCAGTATTGTATTGTTACAGTACAAGTTGTAGTGTATTGTTACAGTACAGGTTACACCCAGTAGTGTATTGTTACAGTACTCGTTACCTGCAGTATTGTATTGTTACAGTACAGGTTGTAGTGTATTGTTACAGTACAGGTTACACCCAGTAGTGTATTGTTACAGTACTCGTTACCTGCAGTATTGTATTGTTACAGTACAAATTGTATTGTATTGTTACAGTACAGGTTACACACAGTAGTTTATTGTTACAGTACTCGTTACCTGCAGTATTGTATTGTTACAGTACAGGTTACACACAGTAGTGTATTGTTACAGTACTCGTTACCTGCAGTATGGTATTGTTACAGTACAAGTTGTATTGTATTGTTACAGTACAGGTTACACACAGTAGTGTATTGTTACAGTAGTCGTTACCTGCAGTATTGTATTGTTACAGTACAAGTTGTATTGTTACAGTACAGGTTACACACAGTAGTGTATTGTTACAGTACTCGTTACCTGCAGTATTGTATTGTTACAGTACAAGTTGTATTGTATTGTTACAGTACAGGCTACACGCAGTAGTTTATTGTTACAGTACTCCTTACCTGCAGTATTGTATTGTTACAGTACAAGTTGTATTGTATTGTTACAGTACAGGTTACACGCAGTAGTCTATTGTTACAGTACTCGTTACCTGCAGTATTGTATTGTTACAGTACAAGTTGTATTGTATTGTTACAGGACAGGTTACACCCAGGAGTGTATTTCTAAGTACAGGTTACACCCAGTAGTGTATTGTTACAGTACAACTTGCATTGTATTGTTACAGTACATGATAAAAGCAGTATTGTAATGTTACAGTACATGCTACTTTGTATTGTTACAGTACAATTCATACTTTAGTGTATTGTTATAGTACATGTTACATGCAGTAGTGTATTGTTACAGTACTTGTTACCTGTAGTAGTGTATTGTTATAGTACATGTTACATGCAGTAGTGTATTGTTACAGTACTTGTTACCTGTAGTAGTGTATTGTTAGAGTACATTTTGTGCTGTATAGTTAGAGGACACATTACAAACTGTATTGTTATAGTACACTTTACATTCTTTAGTGTATTGTTCAGTTTTAACACTGTGTATTTCTACCTCAAGTCAAGGAATGTCACAGCTATCTGTCTCCAGGACATATCTTGGCATTTCTAATTAGTACCCTGAAGCTATAATTTGGTACTAAATGTAGAGTAGATGCTGATTTAGTTTTAGTGATTTAGAGTAGATGCTAGCTGTTATTTGTGTACTAAATCTAGAGAAGATCCACATGAACAGTAAAAGGTTAGTAAGTGTAGAGAGGACTCAGTCAGCTGTTACCGGGGTAGTAAATCTAGAGAAGATCCACATGAATAGTAACTGACTAGTGTGTGTAGAGAGGGTCCAGTTGGCTGTTACTGGGATAGTAAATCTAGAGAAATCCACATGTGCAGTAACTGGTTATTGTGTGTAGAGATGACTCAGATGGCTGTTACCGAGGTACTAAATATAGAGAAGATTCACATGAAACATCACTAGTTAGTGCATGTAGAGAGGACCCACCTGGCTGTTACTTGGGTAATAAATCTAGGGAACATCCACATGAACAGTAACTGGTTAGTATATGTAGAGAAGATTCAGTCAGCTGTTACTTGTGTAGTAAATCTAGAGAAGATCTACATGAACAGTAACTGGTTAGTACATGTAGAGAGGACTCAGCTGGCTGTAAATGGGGTAGGAAATCTAGAGAAGATCCACATGAACAGTAACTGGTTAATACATATAGAGGGGACTCAGTCAGCCTTTACTTTTGTAGTAAATCTAGAGAAGATCTACATGAACAGTAACTGGTTAGTACATGTAGAGAAGACCCAGCTGGCTGTTGATTGGGTAGTAAATCTAGAGAAGATCCACATGAACAGTAACTGGTTAGTACATGTAGAGAAGACCCAGCTGGCTGTTGATTGGGTAGTAAATCTAGAGAAGATCCACATGAACAGTAAATGGTTAGTACATGTAGAGAGGACCCATCTGGCTGTTGATTGGGTAGTAAATCTAGAGAAGATCCACATGAACAGTAACTGGTTAGTACATGTAGAGATGACCCATCTGGCTGTTGATTGGGTAGTAAATCTAGGGAACATCCACATGAACAGTAACTGGTTAGTATATGTAGAGAAGATTCAGTCAGCTGTTACTTGTGTAGTAAATCTAGAGAAGATCTACATGAACAGTAACTGGTTAGTACATGTAGAGAGGACTCAGCTGGCTGATACTTGTGTAGAAAATCTAGAGAAGATCTACATGAACAGTAACTGATTAGTACATGTAGAGAGGACCCTGCTGGCTGTAAATGGGGTAGTAAATCTAAAGAAGATCCACATGAACAGTAACTGGTTAGTACATGTATAGAGGAATCAGTCAGCTTTTACTTGTGTAGTAAATCTAGAGAAGATCTACATGAACAGTAACCGGTTAGTACATGTAGAGAGGACTCAGTCAGCTGTTACTCGTGTAGTAAATCTAGAGAAGATCATCATGAACAGTAACCGGTTAGTACATGTAGAGAGGACTCAGCTGGCTGTAAATGGGGTAGTAAATCTAGAGAAGATCTACATGAACAGTAACTGGTTAGTACATAGATAGAGGACTCAGTCAGCTGTTACTTGTGTAGTAAATCTATAGAACATCCACATGAACAGTAACTGGTTAGTATATGTAGAGAGGACTCAGTCAGCCTTTACTTGTGTAGTAAATCTAGAGAAGATCCACATGAACAGTAACTGGTTAGTACATGTAGAGAGGACTCAGTCAGCCTTTACTTGTGTAGTAAATCTAGAGAAGATCTACATGAACAGTAACCGGTTAGTACATGTAGAGAGGACTCAGTCAGCTGTTACTTGTGTAGTAAATCTAGAGAAGATCCACATGAACAGTAACTGGTTAGTACATGTAGAGAGGACTCAGTCAGCTGTTACTTGTGTAGTAAATCTAGAGAAGATCTACATGAACAGTAACTAGTTAGTACATGTAGAGAGGACTCAGTCAGCCTTTACTTGTGTAGTAAATCTAGAGAAGATCTACATGAACAGTAACTGGTTAGTACATGTAGAGAGGACTCAGTCAGCCTTTACTTGTGTAGTAAATCTAGAGAAGATCTACATGAACAGTAACTGGTTAGTACATGTAGAGATGACCCATCTGGCTGTTGATTGGGTAGTAAATCTAGAGAAGATCTACATGAACAGTAACTGGTTAGTACATGTAGAGAAGACCCATCTGGCTGTTGATTGGGTAGTAAATCTAGAGAAGATCCACATGAACAGTAAATGGTTAGTACATGTAGAGAGGACCCATCTGGCTGTTGATTGGGTAGTAAATCTAGAGAAGATCCACATGAACAGTAACTGGTTAGTATATGTAGAGAAGATTCAGTCATCTGTTACTTGTGTAGAAAATCTAGAGAAGATCTATATGAACAGTAACTGGTTAGTACATGTAGAGAGGACTCAGCTGGCTGTAAATGGGGTAGTAAATCTAGAGAAGATCTACATGAACAGTAACTGATTAGTACATGTAGAGAGGACTCAGCTGGCTGTAAATGGGGTAGGAAATCTAGAGAAGATCCACATGAACAGTAACTGGTTAGTACATGTAGAGAGGACCCTGCTGGCTGTAAATGGGGTAGTAAATCTAAAGAAGATCCACATGAACAGTAACTGGTTAGTACATGTATAGAGGACCCATCTGGCTGTTGATTGGGTAGTAAATCTAGAGAAGATCCACATGAACAGTAACTGGTTAGTACATGTAGAGATGACCCATCTGGCTGTTGATTGGGTAGTAAATCTAGAGAAGATCAACATGAACAGTACATGGTTAGTACATGTAGAGATGACCCATCTGGCTGTTGATTGGGTAGTAAATCTAGAGAAGATCCACATGAACAGTAACTGGTTAGTACATGTAGAGAGGACCCATCTGGCTGTTGATTGGGTAGTAAATCTAGAGAAGATCCACATGAACAGTAACTGGTTAGTAGATGTAGAGAGGACTAAGTCTGCTTTTACTTGTGTAGTAAATCTAAAGAAGATCCACATGAACAGTAACTGATTAGTAGATGTAGAGAAGACCCTGCTGGCTGTAAATGGGGTAGTAAATCTAGAGAAGATCCACATGAACAGTAACCAGTTAGTACATGTAGAGAGGACTCAGCTGGTTGTTACTGGAGTAGTACACCTAGAGAAGATCCACATGAACAGTAACTGGTTAGTACATGTAGAGGGGACTCAGCTGGTTGTTACTAGAGTAGTACATCTAGAGAAGACCCACATGAACAGTAACTGGTTAGTATGTGTAGAGAGATCCCAGTTGGCTGTTACTGGTGAGGTAAATCTAGAGAACATCCACATGAACAGTAACTGGTTAGTACATGTAGAGGGGACTCAGCTGGTTGTTACTAGAGTAGTACATCTAGAGAAGATCCACATGAACAGTAACTGGTTAGTATGTGTAGAGAGATCCCAGTTGGCTGTTACTGGTGAGGTAAATCTAGAGAACATCCACATGAACAGTAACCAGTTAGTACATGTAGAGAGGACTCAGATGGTTGTTACTAGAGTAGTACATCTAGAGAAGATCCACATGAACAGTAACTGGTTAGTACATGTAGAGGGGACTCAGCTGGTTGTTACTAGAGTAGTACATCTAGAGAAGATCCACATGAACAGTAACTGGTTAGTATGTGTAGAGAGATCCCAGTTGGCTGTTACTGGTGAGGTAAATCTAGAGAACATCCACATGAACAGTAACTGGTTAGTGTGTGTGTAAAGAGGACCCAGCTGGCTATTATAGAGGCAGTAAATCTAGAGAATATCCACATGAAAAGTGACTGGTTAGTGCATGTAGAGATGACACATTTGACTGTTACTTGGGTAGGAATTCTATAGAATATCTTTATGAACAGTAACTGATTTGTACTAAATCTATAGAAGATCTTTATGGATTGTAACTGGTTAGTAGTAAATCTAAAGAAGATCTCTATGAACAATAAATGATTAGTTTTAAATCTATAGAATATATTTATGTACAATAACTGGTTAGTAGTAAATCTGTACAAAATCTTTATGGACAGTAACTGGTTAATACTAAATGTAGAGTGAGGGAAAAAATTATTTGATCCCCTGCTGATTTTGTACGTTTGCCCACTGACAAAGAAATGATCAGTCTATAATTTTAATGGTAGGTTTATTTAAACAGTGAAAGACAGAATAACAATAAAAAAATCCTGAAAAATGCATTCCAAAAAAGTTACAAACTGATTTACATTTTACTGAGTGAAATAAGTATTTGACCCCCTATCAATCAGCAAGATTTCTGGCTCCCAGGTGTTTTTTATACAGGTAACAAGCTGAGATTAGGAGCACTCTCTTAAAGTGAGTGCTTCTAATCTCAGCTTGTTACCTGTTTGAAAGACACGTGTCCACAGAAGCAATCAATCAATCAGATTCCAAACTCTCCACCATGGCCAAGATCAAAGAACTATCCAAGGATGTCAGGGACAAGATTGTAGACATACACAAGGCTGGAATGGGCTACAAGACCATCGCCAAGCAGCTTGGTGAGAAGGTGACAACAGTTGGTGCGATTATTCACAAATGGAAGAAACACAAAATAACTGTCAATCTCCCTCGGTCTGGGGCTCCATGCAAGATCTCACCTCGAGGAGTTTCAATGATCATGAGAACAGTGCGGAATCAGCCCAGAACTACATGGGTGAATTTTGTCAATGATCTTAAGGCAGCTGGGACCATAGTCACCAAGAAAACAATTGGTAACACACTATGCCGTGAAGGACTGAAATCCTGCAGCGCCCGCAAGGTCCCACTGCTCAAGAAAACACATGTGCAGGCCCGTCTGAAGCTTGCCAATGAACATCTGAATGATTCAGAGGAGAACTGGGTGAAAGTGTTGTGGTCAGATGAGACCAAAATCGAGCTCTTTGGCATCAACTCAACTCGCCATGTTTGGAGGAGGAGGAATGCTGCCTATGACCCCAAGGACACCATCCCCACCGTCAGACACGGAGGTGGAAACATTCTTTGGGGGTGTTTTTCTGCTAAGGGGACAGGACAACTTCACCGCATCAAAGGGACGATGGACGGGGCAATGTACCATCAAATCTTGGGTGAAAACCTCCTTCCCTCAGCCAGGGCATTGAAAATGGGTAGTGGATGGGTATTCCAGCATGACAATGACCCAAAACACATGGCCAAGGCAACAAAGGAGTGGCTCAAGAAGAAGCACATTAAGGTCATGGAGTGGCCTAGCCAGTCTCCAGACCTTAATCCCATAGAAAATCTGTGGAGGGAGCTGAAGGTTCGAGTTGCCATACGTCAGCCTCGAAACCTTAATGACTTGGAGAGGATCTGCAAAGAGGAGTGGGACAAAATCCCTCCTGAGATGTGTGCAAACCTGGTGGCCAACTACAAGAAACGTCTGACCTCTGTGACTGCCAACAAGGGTTTTGTCACCAAGTACTAAGTCATGTTTTGCAAAGGGGTCAAATACTTATTTCACTCAGTAAAATGCAAATCAATTTATAACTTTTTTGAAATGCATTTTTCTGGATTTTTTTTGTTGTTTTTCTGTCTCTCACTGTTCATATTATAGACTCATCATTTCTTTGTCAGTGGGCAAACGTACAAAATCAGCAGGGGATAAAATATTTTTTTCCCTCGCTATATAGATGTTTATGAACAGTAACTGGTCAGTAGTAAATCTATAGAAGAGCTTTATAAACATTAACTGGCTAGTAGTAAATCTATTCAATATCTTTACAAACAGTAATTGATTAGTACTAAATCTATTCAATATCTTTACAAACAGTAATTGATTAGTACTAAATCTATAAAAGAACTGTAAGAACATTAACTTTTTAATAGTACATCTATAAAAGATCTGTATGAATAGTAACTGGTTAGTAATAGTAATAAAAATAAATATATAGATGATATGTATGAACAGTAACTTGTTATTAGTGAATCTATAGAAAATCTTTAGATATAGTAACTGAGCAGTAGAAAATCTATAGAAGACCTTTATGAACAGTAACTGATTAAATCTATAGAATACCTTTAGCTACAGTAAGGGAGTAATAGTAAGTCTATAAATAGTAAATGATTAGTATGAAATCTATTGAAGATCTTTATGAACAGAAACCGGTTAGTAGAAAATCTTTAGAAGATCATTATGACGTTATCTGGTTAGTAGTAAATCTTTAGAAGATCTTTATGAAGTTATCTGGTTAGTAGTAAATCTTTAGAAGATCTTTATGAATAGTAACAGGTTAGTAGTAAATCTACAGAAGATCTTTATGAACAAAAACTGGTTAGTAGTAAATCTATAGAAGATCTGTATGAACAGTAACATGTTAGTAGTAAATCTATAGACGATATTTATGAACAATATCTGGTTAATAGTAAACCTATAGAAGATCTTTATGAACAATATCTGGTTAAGAGTAAATCTGTAGAAGATCTTTATGAATAATAACTGGTTATGAGTAAATCTATAGAAGATCTTTATGAACAGTAACTGGTGGTAAATCTATAGAAGATATTTATGAATGATAACTGTTAGTAATCAGTCTATGATTTTTATGAACAGTAACTGGTAGTAAATCTATAGAAGATATTTATGAATGATAACTGCTAGTAATCAGTCTATGATTTTTATGAACAGTTATTGATTAGTATTAAATCTATAGAAGATCTTTATGAACAGTAACTGTTAGTAAATCTATAGAAGATCTTTATGAACAGTAACTGTTAGTAGTCAATCAGATTTTTATGAACAGGAACTGAGTAGTAGAAAATCTATAGAAATATTGTTAACAGTAATTTGTTACAGGTCCTGGTGTGTAATTCCTGTGTTGTGTTACAGGTCCTGGTGTGTAATTCCTGTGTTGTGTTACAGGTCCAAGTGTGTAATTCCTGTGTTGTGTTACAGGTCCTGGTGTGTAATTCCTGTGTTGTGTTGCAGGTCCTGGTGTGTAATTCCTGTGTTGTGTTACAGGTCCTGGTGTGTAATTCCTGTGTTGTGTTACAGGTCCTGGTGTGTAATTCATGTGCTGTGTTACAGGTCCTGGTGTGTAATTCCTGTGTTGTGTTGCAGGTCCTGGTGTGTAATTCCTGTGTTGTGTTACAGGTCCTGGTGTGTAATTCCTGTGTTCTGTTACAGGACCTGGTGTGTAATTCCTGTGTAGTTTTACAGGTCTTGGTGTGTAATTCCTGTGTTCTGTTACAGGTGCTGGTGTGTAATTCCTGTGCAGTTTTACAGGTCCTGGTGTGTAATTCCTGTGCAGTTTTACATGTCTTGGTGTGTAATTCCTGTGTTGTGTTACAGGTGCTGGTGTGTAATTCATGTGCTGTGTTACAGGTCCTGGTGTGTAATTCATGTGCTGTGTTACAGGTGCTGGTGTGTAATTCCTGTGTTGTGTTACAGGTTCTGTAGTTTAATTCCTGTGTTGTGTTACAGGTCCTGTTGTGTTGTGTTGTGTTACAGGTGCTGGTGTGTAATTCCTGTGTTGTGTTACAGGTGCTGGTGTGTAATTCCTGTGTTGTGTTACAGGTGCTGCATGCTACAGGCGGAGTCAGAGCGTGTGTTACAGTTGTGGGTCGGTGCTGTACAGCGAAGCATAACAACGGCCTATAGTGACACGAAGCGAGACAGTGGGAGCCTGGTAAGTAACTTCATGCCAGTGTGTCTGACACCAGCACTAGGAGACACATACACCAGGGAATCCACAGAGGAACAGGAAACTTCATTATAAAAATACATCTCCTAGGGGTTTTCCTGTGAGTAAGAAACTTCTCCAGCAGCTGGGAGACTCTTCGCTCAGAACTTATTACACTAACTAGTGTGTGACTAGATTCTATTACAAGACCGGAGGCTTCATATTATACTTCTAACTCTCTTTACTGTCCTTCAGCAACAAAGCTAGTGTAACAGAGAAAAACATTCAAACATGCTAGTACTCCCAACACCTATCCACCAATCAAGTGACAGTATCCCCTATAAACTGTCTGTTCCCTCAGTGCTCACTGGTGCCTTTCACAGAGAGGAAATATCCTGAAGCACATCATACTGATCCTACCAAAAAGCAGTCCAGCCACGAAGTGCCAGGCAATTCCTCTCTGAACAAGAGAAGCAGCCAACCCCAGATGTACGTTTCAGCCTTGTTGGGCCTCATCAGCGAGGTGCAACTGATCTCTCTAGGCACTGTGAGCAAGGTGTCCACGTCTGGATTACCCTGTTACCCTTAGGGTGACTAGTCCCAAGGATAATTTGCATATGCAAAGAGCTAGTCAGAGACGCTCAACTAGGAACGAGCCTGCCCACAAATTGATAAGGCTCTATAGGATAAGTATCCTACCCAGGGTGCAATCTCTTTTAGCTCACTGGTGCCTTTCACAGAGAGGAAATATCCTAAATCATATCATACTGATCCTACCAAAAGGCAGTCCAGCCACAAAGTGCCAGGTAATTCCTCTCTGAACAAGAGAAGCAGCCAACCCCAGATGTACGTTTCAGCCTTGTTGGGCCTCATCAGCGAGGTGCAACTGATCTCTCTAGGCACTGTGAGCAAGGTGTCCACGTCTGGATTACCCTGTTACCCTTAGGGTAACTAGTCCCAAGGATAATTTGCATATGCAAAGAGCTAGTCAGAGACGCTCAACTAGGAACGAGCCTGCCCACAAATTGATAAGGCTCTATAGGATAAGTATCCTACCCAGGGTGCAATCTCTTTTAGCTCACTGGTGCCTTTCACAGAGAGGAAATATCCTAAATCATATCATACTGATCCTACCAAAAGGCAGTCCAGCCACAAAGTGCCAGGTAATTCCTCTCTGAACAAGAGAAGCAGCCAACCCCAGATGTACGTTTCAGCCTTGTTGGGCCTCATCAGCGAGGTGCAACTGATCTCTCTAGGCACTGTGAGCAAGGTGTCCACGTCTGGATTACCCTGTTACCCTTAGGGTAACTAGTCCCAAGGATAATTTGCATATGCAAAGAGCTAGCCAGAGACGCTCAACTAGGAACGAGCCTGCCCACAAAGTGATGAGGCTCTATAGGATAAGTATCCTACCCAGGGTGCAATCTCTTTTAGCCCACTAGTGCCTTTCACAGAGAGGAAATATCTTGAAGCACATCATACTGATCCTACCAAAAGGCAGTCCAGCCACGAAGTGCCAGGCAATTCCTCTCTGAACAAGAGAAGCAGCCAACCCCAGACGTACGTTTCGGCCTTATAAATAGTCCTGACTTTCCTTTACAAAGTTAGGAAAATTTAAGAATTTAATCATAAGACTGGAGGTTCACATTCATATTATGCTAGTTTAACGTTACCAGAAACATGATCAATCGGTTTAAAATAAAAGGTTTAAAAGAGGATACTCTAGACCAATCGGGGGCTCTGAGAATATCCTCTAATCTGACTCCCGCTACTAACAACGGAGAAGCCATAGCTCCTCTGGAAGAATGTGCTCTGAAACGAAACATGTCGATACCCGGTGATTGTACAATCCAACAGGCTACGGTGGCGGATGTAACCTAAAGGTGGGGCTTACAAAAAGACATCAGCAACTGTTGATGATTAGGAAATCTCAGGTCAGATGTAATGGATTTGTTTGCCCGTAAACCGAGTGTAACGCAAATTTTTCCGTTATGGGGGAATGAGGGATACAATATCGGTCTAGAGGCCGTCTAGGAAAGTAAAATAATACTCCTTCAGTAACAAAGGATCTACTGTTTATATCTGGGGAAGGACATCTGACACCCGTTGGCAGTAAACCAAGCAAAGTAACATTGTCAGTTTAGCCGAAACCGTTTCAGCGATAAGCGGTTATTATCATGTCATAAGTCTAAGAAATGGGATACAGAGGTGACATCCCAAGGGAGGAATATCAGCAGATTGGTGATCTGGATAGACTGATACCTTTCATTATTCTGCATATTAAAGGGATAGCAATGTTTAGATAGAAGGCAACGTCAATTCTTCAACATACTTTTTTATAACAAATTTACCTTTCTAACTGTATAACGCCTCCATAAAACTTGTATTTTAGATTGAAGTGTCCCCCTCCCTCTCTTTTCCATACGTCACGATGCCTCAGAGCATCAAGCCGGTTAGGATGCACAAGATGACGGACAATCTGCTGTCAGCATAAGGAAAAACCTGGCCTCCTTGATAGAAGATTGTCCCACGTTGAGATTTGTCCGGTCCGATCGGAAGGGAGGCATCATGAGGTATGGGAAGGGGGATACATTAATATAAAATACAACTCAAGCGACAATGTTATGGAGTGTTAGAAAGGTACTCTTGAAGAATGGACGTTGCCTTCATCTAAAATGTAATCTCTTTTTAAAGGGTATTTGGCCTACAGGACAGCCCTCAGAGTAATCATGATTAGCCCAAATAGCGGATTTATAGCAATTGATAGTTCTGTACGCTTTTCTCTCTTGAAAAATTGAGGATAGAATATTTATAACACCAGTTATATCAGAAGATACAGGATCCAGACCTTGTTCCAAGCACCAGAAAGAGTAAATTGTCCAGCAGGAACAGTAATATGCTTGTGCACCTGGGGCCAAGCTTCATCCATGAAGGACAAAGCTGTCTCTGAAATTTCTTCCACAGTTCTGGTCTTCCCAAGATCATCCAGGCCATGAGATGTAATTGGTTTGAAACCAATAACTTGTGAGTATTCCCCAAGGGAACAACAGAGGAAACTGTGGAAGATTTCTGGGGTAGTCTCTTGATACGTCTTGAAGAGGTGTGAACCGGGGCTTGGTTGTCCAAAAGGGACTTATTAGGACTACAGTAACTAATTGATTCCTGATCTGGAGAATAACTCTGGGAATCATGGTGAATAAGGGAAAGGAATAATTCCTTCAAGCTGTCCAAGACTGAAAAAAAACATCTGATGCCAGTGCCTTTGGATCTGGTTTCCAACTAATTGATTCAACTGAAAATTGCTCTGTACAATTTCCAATCGCTGTAGTCTTCAAGGTGCCTTGTTTGACAGTCTGCCACTGTACTGGATAAACCTGAAATATATTTTACGTAAACTGAACTGTTTCTGTCCAGACAGAAATCACAAAAATGGTTAGGTTGGCTAACCTTTTCAATTTGGTTCCCCCCAGGTGATTGATATATCTGACCACTGATACATTGTCCATCTTGAGTAAAATGCAACAGTTTGTTGCACTGTGCATTAGATTAGCAAAAGATCCTGCTAATAATTCTAAACAGTTGATGCGCGTTAGTCTTTCCTCCTGAGACTATTTTTCCGTCCAATGGTCAGGGAACCACAATGAGCTTCCCAGAAGAGATGACTGGCATCTGACTCTATTATGAGATCTGGAGATGTAGCAAAAATGGCTTTAACATGCCTCCATATGAGACAGCCAATAATTCAGTTCTTCCCTCGCTTCTGGAGACAACTGAACAAGATCTAAATATTCTAAGCCTTTGAGAAGATGGAGTGCCTTTAATTATTGAAGTGCTTGAATTGGACCGGTCCAGGGAATATAGCCTGGTATCACAGTGCCCGTGATTGCTGCCTTTCTCTGTCAGTTACATGAAGGGGCTTTCCATTGGCTGCCTGCCTACAGCCCGCCCTGTATTGCCTATTTAGACTGAGCTTGGGCACCCTTTGGTTGCCCTTTCGTTTTGTCTTTATGTTGCCTGCACCTGCATTGTGTTCCTGAGCTCCCTGGGCCGTGTTACCTTTTTGCTCTCCTGTGATCGCCTGAGTTCCTGCCTGACAGCTTCCTCGGTTCCAGCTTCCGTTCCTGATCCGGTCAGGGTTGCTGTTTCTGCTGCTGTTCCTGCTGCCGTTCCTGATCCGGTTGCCTGCCATGGTGATTCAGTTCCTGTCCTGAACGGCTGTGTTCCTGCTCCTGGATTGCCTGCAGAGCGTCTCTCTCTCCTCCTGTCGCTGGGGCGACAGTTTGACTCTCTTGTATGTTACTCCACTACGCGGGTACTGGTTCGCTCCATCTACAACCGGCTGCTTGTTGCACCGGTAGAGGTCATGTTACTCCAGTACGCGGGTACTGGTTCGTTCCACGTTAACCGGTTGCTTGCTCAGTCCTAACAGCACCGGTGGCGTTTGTGTCTTCCCAGTACGTGGGTACTGGTTCGCTCCATGTACGACCGGCTGCTGTTTGCACCGGTAGAGGTTATGTCAACCCAGTACGCGGGTACTGGTTCGTTCCACGTAAACCGGCTGCTTGTTCAATCCTAGACAGCTCCGGTAGAGATATTCTGTCACTCCAGTACGTGGGTACTGGTTCACTCCATATTGAACCGGCTGCTTGTTCAGTCCTAGACAGCACCGGTGGTGTTTGTGTCTCTTCAGTACGTGAGTACGATTAGCTCCATTCGCACCAGTGGCTTATTGTGCCCAGTTAGCACCGGTAGAGACTGTGTTCCTCCAGTATGCGGGTACTGGTTCGCTCCTAGTACACTGGCTGCTTATTGCACCGGTAAAGGTTGTCACTCCCGTACGTTGGTACTGGTTTGCTCCATTGTTGCATTGGGAGCTTATTACAGCTTGACAGCCCAGCAGGCCTCTGTTGTCCATCATATGCAACTGGTTGTTACATCTTTGGCCAGTCGCTGAGGTCAGCTTTGCCTATGTTCCACAGTCTTACAGTCTAAGGCTGCCTTGCCCGGTATATTGGTAAGGCCGGTAGAACCTATCCTGTCCTGTGCAAACTAAGGTTGCCTTACCCGGCATTGGCAAGGCCGGTAGAGCCTCTATACTCATTGTCCAGTGTTAAGGCTGCCTTGCTCGGTATATTGGCAGGGCCGGTAGAGCCTCACTATTCGGTGTACCAGTCTCAAGGCTGTCCTGCCCGGTATATTGGCAGGACCGGTAGAGCCTTTTCTCCTCGTGATACTAGCCTCCCAGGCTGCCTTGCCCGGTATATGGGTAAGGCCAGTAGAACTTATTCCATCCTGTACCAACCTATGGTTGCCTTACCCGGTACTGGTAAGGCCGGTAGAGCCTGTCCTACATTCTACTACCACTACGCTCTATTATTGTGTATTGTGTTTAAATGTCGAATGTGAATGCCACCCGCAAGGGTTCCCTTTAAACTTTTCAATAAAGTTGTGTTTTTATCTTAACTCTGTGTCTGAGAGTCATAACAAACCTTGACACCTGGATCGATGTTGAAAGTAGTCTGACCATCCCAGTCATATTTCTCAATGATATGATGTCTTTGTGCTGAAGAATTTTTCTCTCTTTGCAAATTAGCTTCAACTACCTTCGTGGTAGATGAAATCAAGACATTTGTGAATCGATCATAAAACCTAGGAACTCTATTGCGTCATTTGAAGTGAGTATTGACTTCTTCCAATTTCTAATAAAACCCAGATAGGTTATCAGTTGAATAGTCCATTGATCGTGCAACTTTATTGATATGAGATCCTGGGACATGATGAATATGTCATCCAGGTATATGCTCATATGCACACCCCGGTCCTCAGAAAAGATACCTCTGGTTTCATGAATTTTGTGAAGCATCAGGGGGCTGAGGACAGTTCAAATGTTAGGCAAATTGCCATTTTCATCTGTTCCAGAGAAACTAAAAAAAAGAGTTGATATTCAGGAGCTGTAGAGACTGTTCGGTAATGTCACGGGAAGCGAGCAAAGACATGGAGTCAGACAGTATAGTAAAATCACCGTTATCAGAACAATAATAATATAAGAAGATAAGCAGAGGGTGACAAGAGAGGCACAGGCTCTATCAGAAATAGAAACCGCCAACAATTCCACCACTACTGCCAGAGACTAGTTCTAAGCCACTGGTAGTCTCCGCAGGAACCAGAAACTGGAACAAGATACTTCGACCAGGAATGAACCAGGAGAAACCAGACTCAAGCCTGCAGTCGGTAAGCTGGAAGAGGAAAACTGCCTCACGCCTGCAGTCAGTAAAGGAAGGTTGTCTACCAGAGCCACAAGTCTGCACCAGATTGGGTGTCCACTACAGGAGCAATACAGGAGAAAAGTCAGACAGGTTCACAGGTCAGCACCAAATAGGATAGTCAGACAAGCCGGGTCATATACGGAGCGGGTAGTCAGCCAGAGCCACAGGTCTGCACCAGATAGGATGTCCACTACAAGGGGCAACACAGGAGAGCAGACAGAGCCACAGGTCAGGACCAGAATGGATGGTCAGACAAGCCGGGTCATACACACATAAAATTCTATCTGATAACCCTTGATTGTCTCTAGGATTCAGGGATCTGAGGATCTATGTGACTAGTGAAGGAAAAAGCGGGCAAGTCTGCCACCCATTTTCCTAGGGAAAAAGGGGAGGAGGAAAGAGGCTTACCTGAGAAGGGTCAAGATCTGGAAGGTTCTCTTGTAGTGCTTGCTTTCCATGATCTGCTGTGTTAATGGAAAAAAGGGATTGGGAAGCCTAGAGTCTTATGGCTAGAATCCTCTACCAGAAGAGGGGAGAGGTCCTGTTCAGTTCATTGAGCTCCTTTGTGGGAACTCTGATATGATCGACCAGAAAAACAGACCCTGTTTTTCCCAACTTTCTTCATTGAGGATGTGAAAGGGGTGACAAACTACCCAAGATCTTTAATAAACGACTTGCCAAATTAGACCATCTACAGAGGGGATTGTTTGTGAGGATGCCATTTCTGTTAACTTGGGGTTGATTTTTAGAAGAACAGATCTGAATCTTTCTGTAGAGATGGCTGTATTGGAGTTGCCTATAAAACAAATCGCTCTTTGGATCCATCCCCCGAGAATGTAAATGTCTGTTGGAGAGCTGTTGTTTTTTTTTCTAAGGTCCCATCATATCCAATAGCTTACCTTGACAGGCCTCTAAGGACCTGTCTATCCCTTTCCTAGGGTCTTCACCCGATTTGGTCAAGTATTGAACCATTCAGGATCCAAATCTGGTGTCTGACAGGATTTATTTTGCATGGAGTCTTGGGCATTCCGCCCGTAATATATTCTTGGCTGATTTATCACATGGCTGTCTGATACAATATTTGATGTTTTTGGATATAAGATCAATAGGAGCCCATTTGCCTGACCTAGGGTGTTTAATATTGTCTGGGTCAAAGAAGGGAATTCCCTGATCATCAAATATGACTTTACTTGAGTAAGTACTTCACGTGTTATGAGGTATATTTTTTGTGTCTTTATGAGGGTTAACTACAGAGGATTTAGAGTTGTCATCATTACTTTCTTGAAATGAGTCATCTAGGGTAGAGGAAAGATAAAAATAATCCAGTTTCCGCCTATGACTCCATTTCTTTCTCGATTGCTCTTCTTCACAAGTAGAGGGTCTTGATACTGCTGGTAATCCACATGAATCATCTGGTTCCTTAACCAAGACAATGTGAGACCTATTTGTGTCTCTGTTCTTAGAAAAGTGTTTCTTATCTCTATTTTGTTCAGGGGGCTCCACTGAGCGGATATGCTTTCCCTTGCATGTCCCCTTTCCTCTAATTGTTTACTTTAGAGGAGATGGGTCAGAACAGTATTCCCAATTTTTGTTATGGTCGGTAGTCTTGAGATAGGTGGGTAGGTATTTTGTTAAAATGCTAAAAAGCTAGAAAAAAACTCATAAAGTAATTTCACCAAATTGTCAGACTTTTTTTCATGCATGTAGCTATAGCCTGAGTCAGATCTATTGACTGAGGGGCCCACAAGGGCCTGAATATTCTCCTCTGTGTGCAAAATAGGATTAGAGGTAGCCATGTGAAACTGAGACTCTCGGGTTCTAGATCCTGAGGTTATAGTTAGTGTAGAGATCTGGAGTGATCATACTGCTCAGGTAGTGTGGAATAGTCAGTGAGTTGTTAACAATTCCACCACTACTGCCAGAGACTAGTTCTAAGCCACTGGTAGTCTCCGCAGGAACCAGAAACTGGAACAAGATACTTCGACCAGGAATGAACCAGGAGAAACCAGACTCAAGCCTGCAGTTGGTAAGCTGGAAGAGGAAAACTGCCTCACGCCTGCAGTCAGTAAAGGAAGGTTGTCTACCAGAGCCACAAGTCTGCACCAGATTGGGTGTCCACTACAGGAGCAATACAGGAGAAAAGTCAGACAGGTTCACAGGTCAGCACCAAATAGGATAGTCAGACAAGCCGGGTCATATACGGAGCGGGTAGTCAGCCAGAGCCACAGGTCTGCACCAGATAGGATGTCCACTACAAGGGGCAACACAGGAGAGCAGACAGAGCCACAGGTCAGGACCAGAATGGATGGTCAGACAAGCCGGGTCATACACACATAAAATTCTATCTGATAACCCTTGATTGTCTCTAGGATTCAGGGATCTGAGGAGCTATGTGACTAGTGAAGGAAAAAGCGGGCAAGTCTGCCACCCATTTTCCTAGGGAAAAAGGGGAGGAGGAAAGAGGCTTACCTGAGAAGGGTCAAGATCTGGAAGGTTCTCTTGTAGTGCTTGCTTTCCATGATCTGCTGTGTTAATGGAAAAAAGGGATTGGGAAGCCTAGAGTCTTATGGCTAGAATCCTCTACCAGAAGAGGGGAGAGGTCCTGTTCAGTTCATTGAGCTCCTTTGTGGGAACTCTGATATGATCGACCAGAAAAACAGACCCTGTTTTTCCCAACTTTCTTCATTGAGGATGTGAAAGGGGTGACAAACTACCCAAGATCTTTAATAAACGACTTGCCAAATTAGACCATCTACAGAGGGGATTGTTTGTGAGGATGCCATTTCTGTTAACTTGGGGTTGATTTTTACAAGAACAGATCTGAATCTTTCTGTAGAGATGGCTGTATTGGAGTTGCCTATAAAACAAATCGCTCTTTGGATCCATCCCCCGAGAATGTAAATGTCTGTTGGAGAGCTGTTGTTTTTTTTTCTAAGGTCCCATCATATCCAATAGCTTACCTTGACAGGCCTCTAAGGACCTGTCTATCCCTTTCCTAGGGTCTTCACCCGATTTGGTCAAGTATTGAACCATTCAGGATCCAAATCTGGTGTCTGACAGGATTTATTTTGCATGGAGAGTCTTGGGCATTCCGCCCGTAATATATTCTTGGCTGATTTATCACATGGCTGTCTGATACAATATTTGATGTTTTTGGATATAAGATCAATAGGAGCCCATTTGCCTGACCTAGGGTGTTTAATATTGTCTGGGTCAAAGAAGGGAATTCCCTGATCATCAAGTATGACTTTACTTGAGTAAGTACTTCACGTGTTATGAGGTATATTTTTTGTGTCTTTATGAGGGTTAACTACAGAGGATTTAGAGTTGTCGTCATTACTTTCTTGAAATGAGTCATCTAGGGTAGAGGAAAGATAAAAATAATCCAGTTTCCGCCTATGACTCCATTTCTTTCTCGATTGCTCTTCTTCACAAGTAGAGGGTCTTGATACTGCTGGTAATCCACATGAATCATCTGGTTTCTTAACCAAGACAATGTGAGACCTATTTGTGTCTCTGTTCTTAGAAAAGTGTTTCTTATCTCTATTTTGTTCAGGGGGCTCCACTGAGCGGATATGCTTTCCCTTGCATGTCCCCTTTCCTCTAATTGTTTACTTTAGAGGAGATGGGTCAGAACAGTATTCCCAATTTTTGTTATGGTCGGTAGTCTTGAGATAGGTGGGTAGGTATTTTGTTAAAATGCTAAAAAGCTAGAAAAAAACTCATAAAGTAATTTCACCAAATTGTCAGACTTTTTTTCATGCATGTAGCTATAGCCTGAGTCAGATCTATTGACTGAGGGGCCCACAAGGGCCTGAATATTCTCCTCTGTGTGCAAAATAGGATTAGAGGTAGCTAGTGATGAGCGAGCACCGTGATGCTCGGGTGCTCGGGTGCTCTGACCGAGCACCCCCTGCTGCTCGAGTGCTCGGCCGAGCACCCGAGCCCCATTGAATACAATGGGAGCACTCGAGCATCAAACCAGGCACCCCCTGCTCTGATGAGCGGAGGGTGCCTGGTCAATGTCCCCCTTCATGTCCGCTATGCCCCTCTTCCACAATGTCCCCCTTCATCTCCTCTATGGCATAGAGGAGATGAAGGGGGACATTGTGGAAGAGGGGCATAGCGGACATGAAGGGGGACATTGTGTAAGACGGGCATAGCGGAGATGAAGGGGGACATTGTGGAAGAGGGGCATAGAGTCTATGCCCCTCTTCCACAATGTCCCCCTTCATGTCCGCAATGCCCCCTTCATCTCCGCAATGCCCCCGTACCTCCATTCCCTGGTGGTCCAGCGGAGCTTCTTCGGATCTGTGCCTCTTCCGGCACAGATCCTCTTCACCCGAGCTTGTCGGGCGAGCACATGGCGGTACTCGTACGAGTACCGCCATGTGCCGAGCAGAGCGATGCTCGAGCCGATCCGAGCATCGGCCGAGCACGCTCGCTCAACACTAGAGGTAGCCATGTGAAACTGAGACTCTCGGGTTCTAGATCCTGAGGTTATAGTTAGTGTAGAGATCTGGAGTGATCATACTGCTCAGGTAGTGTGGAATAGTCAGTGAGTTGTTAGTAATGGAGGTTATAGTTAGTATGGAGATCTGGAGTGATCATACTGCTCAGGTAGTGTGGAATAGTCAGAGAGTTGTTAGTAGTGGAGGTTATAGTTAGTATGGAGATCTGGAGTGATCATACTGCTCAGGTAGTGTGGAATAGTCAGTGAGTTGTTAGCAGTGGAGGTTATAGTTAGTATGGAGATCTGGAGTGATCATACTGCTCAGGTAGTGTGGAATAGTCAGTGAGTTGTTAGCAGTGGAGGTTATAGTTAGTATGGAGATCTGGAGTGATCATACTGCTCAGGTAGTGTGGAATAGTCAGTGAGTTGTTAGTATTGGAGGTTATAGTTAGTGTGGAGATCTGGAGTGATCATACTGCTCAGGTAGTGTGGAATAGTCAGTGAGTTGTTAACAGTGGAATGGAGGTTATAGTTAGTATGGAGATCTGGAGTGATCATACTGATCAGGTAGTGTGGAATAGTCAGTGAGTTAGTAGTAGTGGAGGTTATAGTTAGTATGGAGATGTGGAGTGATCATACTGCTCAGGTAGTGTGGAATAGTCAGTGAGTTGTTAGTAGTGGAGGTTATAGTTAGTATGGAGATCTGGAGTGATCTTACTGCTCAGGTAGTGTGGAATAGTCAGTGAGTTGTTAGTATTGGAGGTTATAGTTAGTATGGAGATCTGGAGTGATCATACTGCTCAGGTAGTGTGGAATAGTCAGTGAGTTGTTAGTAGTGGAGGTTATAGTTAGTATGGAGATCTGGAGTGATCATACTGCTCAGGTAGTGTGGAATAGTCAGTGAGTTGTTAGTAATGGAGGTTATAGTTAGTATGGAGATGTGGATTGATCATACTGATCAGGTAGTGTGGAATAGTCAGTGAGTTATTAGTAGTGGAGGTTATAGTTAGTATGGAGAGCTGGAGTGATCATACTGCTCAGGTAGTGTGGAATAGTCAGTGAGTTGTTAGTAGTGGAGGTTATAGTTAGTATGGAGAGGTGGAGTGATCATACTGCTCAGGTAATGTGGAATAGTCAGTGAGTTATTAGTAGTGGAGGTTATAGTTAGTATGGAGATCTGGATTGATCATACTGATCAGGTAGTGTGGAATAGTCAGTGAGTTATTAGTAGTGGAGGTTATAGTTAGTATGGAGAGCTGGAGTGATCATACTGCTCAGGTAGTGTGGAATAGTCAGTGAGTTGTTAGTAGTGGAGGTTATAGTTAGTATGGAGAGGTGGAGTGATCATACTGCTCAGGTAATGTGGAATAGTCAGTGAGTTATTAGTAGTGGAGGTTATAGTTAGTATGGAGATCTGGAGTGATCATACTGCTCAGGTAGTGTGGAATAGTCAGTGAGTTGTTAGCAGTGGAGCGGAGGTTATAGTTAGTATGGAGATCGGGAGTGAACATACTGCTCAGGTAGTGTGGAATAGTCAGTGAGTTGTTAGTAGTGGAGGTTATAGTTAGTATGGAGAGGTGGAGTGATCATACTGCTCAGGTAATGTGGAATAGTCAGTGAGTTATTAGTAGTGGAGGTTATAGTTAGTATGGAGATCTGGATTGATCATACTGATCAGGTAGTGTGGAATAGTCAGTGAGTTATTAGTAGTGGAGGTTATAGTTAGTATGGAGATCGGGAGTGAACATATTGCTCAGGTAGTGTGGAATAGTCAGTGAGTTGTTAGTAGTGGAGGTTACAGTTAGTATGGAGATCTGGAGTGATCATACTGCTCAGGTAGTGTGGAATAGTCAGTCAGTTGTTAGTAGTGGAGGTTATAGTTAGTATGGAGATCTGGAGTGATCATACTGCTTAGGTAGTATGGAATAGTCAGTGAGTTGTTAGTAGTGGAGGTTATAGTTAGTATGGAGATCTGGAGTGATCATACTGCTCAGGTAGTGTGGAATAGTCAGTGAGTTGTTAGTAATGGAGGTTATAGTTAGTATGGAGATCTGGAGTGATCATACTGCTCAGGTAGTGTGGAATAGTCAGTGAGTTGTTAGTAGTGGAGTGGAGGTTATAGTTAGTATGGGGATCGTGAGTGATCATACTGCTCAGGTAGTGTGGAATAATCAGTGAGTTGTTAGTAGTGGTGGTTATAGTTAGTATGGAGATCTGGAGTGATCATACTGCTCAGGTAGTGTGGAATAGTCATTGAGTTGTTAGTAGTGGAGGTTATAGTTAGTATGGAGATCTGGAGTGATCATACTGCTCAGGTAGTGTGGAATAGTCAGTGAGTTGTTAGTAGTGGTGGTTATAGTTAGTATGGAGATCTGGAGTGATCATACTGGTCAAGTAGTGTGGAATAGTCAGTGAGTTGTTAGTAGTGGAGGTTATAGTTAGTATGGAGATCGGGAGTGATCATACTGCTCAGGTAGTGTGGAATAGTCAGTGAGTTGTTAGTAGTGGAGGTTATAGTTAGTATGGAGATCGGGAGTGATCATACTGCTCAGGTAGTGTGGAATAGTCAGTGAGTTGTTAGTAGTGGAGGTTATAATTAGTATGGAGATAGGGAGTGATCATACTGCTCAGGTAGTGTGGAATAGTCAGTGAGTTGTTAGTAGTGGAGGTTATAGTTAGTATTGAGATCTGGAGTGAACATATTGCTCTGGTAGTGTGGAATAGTCAGTGAGTTGTTAGCAGTGGAGGGGAGGTTATAGTTAGTATGGAGAGCTGGAGTGATCATACTGCTCAGGTAGTGTGGAATAGTCAGTGAATTGTTAGCAGTGGAGGTTATAGTTAGTATGGAGATCTGGAGTGATCATACTGCTCAGGTAATGTGGAATAGTCAGTGAGTTGTTAGTAGTGGAGGTTATAGTTAGTATGGAGATCTGGAGTGATCATACTGCTCAGGTAGTGTGGAATAGTCAGTGAGTTGTTAGTAGTGGAGGTTATAGTTAGTATTGAGATCTGGAGTGAACATATTGCTCAGGTAGTGTGGAATAGTCAGTGAGTTGTTAGCAGTGGAGCGGAGGTTATAGTTAGTATGGAGATCGGGAGTGGACATACTGCTCATGTAATGTGGAATAGTCAGTGAGTTGTTAGTAGTGGAGGTTATAGTTAGTATGGAGATCTGGAGTGATCATACTGGTCAGGTAGTGTGGAATAGTCAGTGAGTTGTTAGTAGTGGAGGTTATAGTTAGTATGGAGATCTGGAGTGATCATACTGCTCAGGTAGTGTGGAATAGTCAGTGAGTTGTTAGTAGTGGAGGTTATAGTTAGTATGGAGATCTGGAGTGATCATACTGCTCAGGTAGTATGGAATAGTCAGTGAGTTGTTAGTAGTGGAGGTTATAGTTAGTATGGAGATCTGGAGTGATCATACTGCTTAGGTAGTGTGGAATAGTCAGTGAGTTGTTAGTAGTGGAGGTTATAGTTAGTATGGAGAGCTGGAGTGATCATACTGCTCAGGTAGTGTGGAATAGTCAGTGAGGTGTTAGTAGTGGAGGTTATAGTTAGTATGGAGATCTGGAGTGATCTTACTGCTCAGGTAGTGTGGAATAGTCAGTGAGTTGTTAGTATTGGAGGTTATAGTTAGTATGGAGATCTGGAGTGATCATACTGCTCAGGTAGTGTGGAATAGTCAGTGAGTTGTTAGTAATGGAGGTTATAGTTAGTATGGAGATCTGGATTGATCATACTGATCAGGTAGTGTGGAATAGTCAGTGAGTTATTAGTAGTGGAGGTTATAGTTAGTATGGAGAGCTGGAGTGATCATACTGATCAGGTAGTGTGGAATAGTCAGTGAGTTGTTAGTAGTGGAGGTTATAGTTAGTATGGAGAGCTGGAGTGATCATACTGCTCAGGTAATGTGGAATAGTCAGTGAGTTATTAGTAGTGGAGGTTATAGTTAGTATGGAGATCTGGAGTGATCATACTGCTCAGGTAGTGTGGAATAGTCAGTGAGGTGTTAGTAGTGGAGGTTATAGTTAGTATGGAGATCTGGAGTGATCATACTGCTCAGGTAGTGTGGAATAGTCAGTGAGTTGTTTGGAGTGGAGGTTATAGTTAGTATGGAGATCTGGAGTGATCATACTGCTCAGGTAGAGTGGAATAGTCAGTGAGTTGTTAGTAGTGGAGGTTATAGTTAGTATGGAGATCTGGAGTGATCATACTGCTCAGGTAGTGTGGAATAGTCAGTGAGTTGTTAGTAGTGGAGTGGAGTTTATAGTTAGTATGGAGATCGGGAGTGATCATACTGCTCAGGTAGTGTGGAATAGTCAGTGAGTTGTTAGCAGTGGAGCGGAGGTTATAGTTAGTATTGAGATCGGGAGTGAACATATTGCTCAGGTAGTGTGGAATAGTCAGTGAGTTGTTAGCAGTGGAGCAGAGGTTATAGTTAGTATGGAGATCGGGAGTGAGCATATTGCTCAGGTAGTGTGATAGTTTTCTAGAGAAGTGGTTATGAACCATGCAAGAGACGTGAAGAGCACGTCTAGATTTGAGTGTTAGCCAATTTAGTTCTTCATACATATCACAATGATATTACATATACTGCTCTTGCTATTACTAAACTAAGTTCCTTATGTACCCTAGGGTGAATGCCATAAGGTCCAGGTGCTTTATTCACCATAACCCTTTCCAGTCTCTTTTGTACTTTGTCCTCAGTAATCCATGTACAAGATAGAGGAAATTCTGTAGTTGTGTCTTTTTGCCCATAGCTTATAATTGTTGCTTACTTTGTGTATTCAGAAGAAAAGAACTTTTTATAAAGTGTCAGCCATAGCTTTATCCTCACTACTCAATTCACCTTTCTCCGTTATTTATATCCTTGTAGAATTATTTAGGATTTTTCTTCCTCTCTTTTGCATTCATTTTAAATTTTAGCTAGCTTAATTGCTTGTTTTCTGATTTTATTACATTCATTATATTTGTTAAATGATGCATCTGACCTGTTTGACGTTAACACTTTAGAAACCTATTTCTTATTTCTCATTTCACTCCAAACCTCATTAAGCCACACTGGTTTAATTTTACTCCTCTTGTGCTTATTTCCCAATGGTTTATATTGACGTGAATATTCCATGACTCTTGTGCGTTTTTATCTTTGAAGACTACATCCCACTGAATATCCTTTAATTGTTCTTAGCTTTGTAAAATTAGCCTTTTTAAAGGTTCATGTTTTTGTTAAACCCTAACTATTGGGTTTCTCACAACAAATTTCAAAGGTCCCTGCTGCCTAGATGCTCCCTTACTTGTTTATCATGTCAAAATTGTTTGAGAGCACTAGGTCAAGCAAGGTATCACGGTGCCCGTGATTGCTGCAGTTCCTTGTCTGTCACCAGTAGGGGGCTGCTATTGGCTGTCTGCAGATAGCCCGCCTTTCATTGCCTATTTAAACCTGGATTGGGCACCCGGGTGCCCTTTCGTGTTGTTTCTGACCTTCCTGCTATCACTATGCTAGTGATAGCTGGGCCTCTGTTCCAGTGTTCCTGAGTTCCTGATCTCATGTGTTCCTGAGTACCTGTTTGCTACTGTTCCAGTGTTTCCTGCCTGCTGAGTTGCTCCAGTCCTGGTTCCGGCCTAGTCTCTGGTGTTGCAGTTCCTGCGGTTCTTCAACTCTGCTGTTTCCTGACCTGACTGATCGTTGCTGGTTCCTGTCATCTCATCGCCTGTCTCCTATATCCTGGCGACCTCTTGCTCGGTCGCGTCGGCGACATTGTTAGTTACTCCAGTGTGCGGTCACTGGTTTGCTCCAAAGCCTATCAGCTATACAGTCCTGTGTTGGTTCCAGCGTGCGGACGCTGGTTTGCTCTAAAGCCTTGCGGCTATACAAACTCGCTTGTTACACAGGTGTGCGGTCACTGGTTTGCTCTAAAGCCTATCGGCTATACAGTTCTGTGTTGGTCACAGCGTGTGGACGCTGGTTTGCTCCGAAGCCTTGCAGCTATACAAACTCACTTGTTACACCAGTGTGCGGTCACTGGTTTGCTCCAAAGCCTATCCGCTATACAATCCTGTGTTGGTCCCAGCATGCGGACGCTGGTTTGCTCCTAAGCCTTGCGGCTATACAAACTCGTTTGTTACACCAGTGTGCGGTCACTGGTTTGCTCCAAAGCCTATCGGCTATACAATCCTGTGTTGGTCCCAGCGTGCGGACGCTGGTTTGCTCCAAAGTCTTGCGACTCCCTGTTGGTCTCAGTGTATGTACACTGGGTTGCTTACGATCCTGTCAATTTGCCATTACCATCTGACTGCTGCTACTATCTCAGGGCTGCCCTGTCTGGTATTGGTAAGGCCGGTAGAACCTTATTGTCATATTCCATCTGAGGTTGCCTTACCCGGTATTGGCAGGGCCGGTAGAGCCTACATTGTGAATCTGTTGAGGCTGCCTTGCCCGGTAATTTGGTAAGGCCGGTAGAACCGTTATGCTATTCCATCTGCAGGTTGCCTTACCCGGTATTGGCAAGGCCGGTAGAGTCTAACATTCTGCTTCTTCAGACTGTCCTGTCCGGTATATTGACAGGACCGGTAGAGTCTGCCTTCTGTCTTGTTATATTCTGTATGTATCTGTATGTATGTGATTGCCATCCTACGTTATCAATTTATTACTTCAATAAAATTGATTTTTACCTAAAACTTGTGTCTGAGAGTCATAACAAACCGTGACACAAGGCCTCTTTTCTAGTTGGCTCCTCTACTAGTTGAGACATACAATTATCATTAATCATACTTACAAAATAATTTCCCTTTGTTGTGCCGGAAGTCATATTGCTCCAGTCAATTTCAGGATAGTTGAAATCTCCCATTATAATTACATTTTCTGATCTAGAAGCTTTTTCCATTTGCAGTAACAGTTGGGTTTCCTCAAACTCCCAATATTAGTTGGCTTGTAGCAAATCCCCACTAACACTGTTTTATTATGTGTGCCCCCAGTGTGTATTTCAACCTACAGGGCCTCTGCATGTTCACTGGACTCTTCATTAATATCTTCCATTATACCAGACTTTAAGGCATGGTTTACATATACGCATAGCTCCCTCTCCTTTTATTAATCCTATTCCTCCTAATTTAAGAGAATACAAAATATATATTGATAAATAGACCCGAGTGCTTAGGCACCTACTTGGGTAAATTTGTTCCACAAAGAGCAACTTATTTCTGTGGTAAAGTTTCCCTTTTGAGGGTTAAACTCGCACAGAGTTCACAGTGTGTTCCTGAACCATACCCTTCCATCTCTCCCCAGCGTTTGCCCCGATCTCCTGCAGAAGCACCTACAGAGCAGAAGAGGACTCAGTGCGCCCAGGACGCTGTGTTGAGGGTTCCAGGGAATGCTGCCTGCTGTGACTGCCGTGGTGCGGAGCCTGAGTGGGCCAGTATCAACTTGGGAGTCACCCTCTGTATTGAGTGCAGCGGTATACACAGGTCAAGAACCTCCACTCACAGCTGAGACTTTCCATAGTACACACTGACCTTCACTGGGGAATGTTCACCGACAGACAAGACATATTCACATTATGGTTTTTTGCAAAGCACCAAACTATGAACCCCGAAAGTCAAAGGAAATGTGGTTAGAGTTGGAGTCCTCAACCATGTTGACTCCTGATGTGATGTGTGAAATGGTTCTGGAGCAGAGTAGGTGCAAGTGAGACCGAGAGAGGGGCTTAGGAGGTAATAACGTAGGGTAGAGGTCACAGTAAATGAGATTATGTGAGGTGCTTAGGAGGGAGGTATGGTTGGGCAGAGGGTGCAGGTGAAAACAACGTAGGGACTTAGGAGGGTGATAAGGATGGGCAGAGGATGTACTGGGTGCTGGTAAGACTGAGGGAGGGGCTTAGGAGGTAATAACGTAGGGTAGAAGTCACAGTAGATTAGATTATGGGAGGTGCTTAGGAGGGAGATAAGATTGGGCAGAGGGTGCAGGTGAAACCAAGGTAGGTACTTAGGAGGATGATAAAGATGGACAGAGGATGTAGTTGGTGCAGGTAAGACCGAGGGGGGGGTTTAGGAAGTAATACAGTAGGGTAGAGGTCACAGTAGATGAGGTAATGGGAGGCGCTTTGGAGGGATATCAGGTTGGGCAGTCGGTGTATGTAAGACTGAGGCAGGTGCTTAGGAAGTATTAAGGTAGGTCAGAAGGCTGAGGGTGCATGTTAGAAAAGACTATGTGAAGTGCTTAAGAGGGTGATAAGTTGGGCAGTGGGTGCAGGAGAGACAGGGATGTGCTTTGGAAGAATATAAAGTTGGGCAAATGGTGGAGTAGGTGCATGTGAGACTGACGAGGCTTGGATTGGGTAGAGGGTGCCACTGAATTGGTAGATTGGGGTAGCAGAATGGAATTGGGTGGAGACATGAATGGGATTGACAGTGGCATTTAGGATGGGTTAAAGCAGAAATGGTGCTTCATATGAAGGTCCATCAATATAAGGCTGAAATGGTGACACATGATTAGATATTACACTAACATAGAGCTGGTGTATGAAAACAGGTGGTATTTTAGAGGTGAAAGTGGCAGGATATTTTGTGTGACGAGGACTATAATATGTTGAATGCACCACGGAATATTTTATTAAGTCATAGATATGACATGATGGGGCAGGGATGTCCTACAATCTTCCTTGGCATTGGTGGGCATCCTGAGGCCCTCTAGATGTTGTCAGCCCACAATTTCATCACATCAGCCAGCAAATATGAACTAACCTCTGTAAATGGGATCCTATTGAGGAAGCACTCCCCGACCTCCGAGATGTAAGAAGATGAATGTAGGTTGACACTAACACATACCCACCCACCTTCACTCACACAAGTACAATGGGGCCAATCGCAACTCCTGATTTTATCTCTACCCTGTATAGGAGTCTTGGTGTTCACTTCTCCAAGGTCCGTTCATTGACGCTGGACTCCTGGGAGCCAGAGCTACTTAAGGTAATATGTAGTGATGAAACCAGGGTGGATCACCACAAAGCCTTCTGGTGACCCACCATCACATAGTCTTGCAGTGACCCACCGTCACATAGCCACGTGAGGGTGGTTCACCTGGAGGCTATATGATAGGTTAGAAGGTTATATAATGGCGGGGCATCACAAGGAGACTATGAGATGGTGGATCACTAGGAGGCTATGTAATGGAATATCATCACAAGGCTATGTGATGGTGGGTCACTTCTAGGATGTGTGGTGATGGATCACCAGGAGGTTATATGATGGTGGGGCATCACTAGGATGTGTGATGGTGGATCACAACTAGACTGTATAATAGTGGGTCACCATGTGGCTGTGTAATTGTGTTTGTGTGAGAGTGGATCATTTGGCTATAATTGGTGGGAGGATTTTTGACAACTGCTCTCCCTTTCCCACAGCTAATGTGTGAACTTGGAAACAACACAATTAACGGGATTTATGAAGCTCGAATAGACGAGATGAACATCAAGAAACCAACATCCAGAAGCACACGGTGACCGCAAGACTGTGGCAATATTTGTATCTATCTATGTACTCAATCTATCTGTCTGTCTGTCTATCTATCTATCCATCTCAGATCTATCTCATATATATCTATCTAGATACAGACAAACAGGGGCTAATTATATAACTAGATACAGACAGAGCCTGAGTACATCACTAGATATAGACAGACCGTGGCCACTATTTAACTAGTTTTAGACAAACAGGGGCCATTATATGACTATATAGACAGACAGGGGCCCTATATCACTAGATATAGACAGATTGGGGACACTATTTAACTAGGTATGGACAGAAAGGGGCCACTATAAACTAGATACAGACAGATAGGTCCCTATATAAATAGATATAAACAGGGGCCACTACAGAACTAGATATACACAGACAGGGGCCACTACAGAACTAGATATACACAGACAGGGCCCCCTATATAAACATATATACACACAGACAGGGGCCAGTCATATCTCTTCTTCCAAACAAAAGTCTTTCTGATGAGATTTGAAGTGTGTGTAGCCTCCTGGCCGGTGTTTTAAAGGCTGGTAAAGATTTGGAGCCAATGATGATTTATCAGTATTACAAGGTTCCAATTCTATCCTGCTATGGGCAACAGATCTAGATCTCACACTGTACTAATATCCCAACGAGGGCAGCAGATCTACAACTCACACTGTACTAATACACCCAGTGAGGGCATCAGATCTACAACTCACACTGTACTAATACACCCAGTGAGGGCATCAGATCTACAACTCACACTGTACTAATATCCCAACGAGGGCAGCAGATCTACAACTCACAATATACTAATATCCCAACGAGGGCAGCAGATCTAGATCTCACACTGTACTAATATCCCCACTGAGGGCAGCAGATCTACAACTCAAACTGTATTAATATCCCAACTTGGGCAGCAGATCTAGAATTCATACTGTACTAATACACCCAGAGAGGGCAGCAGATCTACAACTCACACTGTACTAATACACCCAGAGAGGGCAGCAGATCTACAACTCACACTGTACTAATATCCCCACTGAGGGCAGTAGATCTACAACTCAAACTGTATTAATATCCCAACTTGGCCAGCAGATCTAGAATTCATACTGTACTAATACACCCAGAGAGGGCAGCAGATCTACAACTCGCACTGTACTAATATCCCCACTGAGGGCAGTAGATCTACAACTCTCACTGTACTAATATACCCATGAGGGCAGCAGAACTACAACTCACACTTTACTAATATCCCAAGGAGGGCAGCAGATCTACAGCTCTCACTGTACTAATATCCCAAAGAGGGCAGCAGATCTACAACTTAGTTGCTATATGTGAATTCCGACGCTGTGTATCTACTGTACAATATCAATCGAACAGTAACTCAGAGCGTCCAGCCCAAATCACTATCTTACTCCAAATAGATACAAATAACAAAAAAACATATACTCTGGTGATCCCCCAATTACTACTGTAGCAAAAAACTTAAGAGGGATTGCATCGGACCATTCAAAAATGAGATGGGTGAGTTGGTTAGTGAGGATAAGGAAAACGCCGATGTTTTAAACACTTTCTTTGCATCAGTATATACAAGGGAGCAAGGAATGGTAGAAGAGCCTCCGCAAGTAACAAATAAAACAATACAATTATCAGATATTGGGTTAACTCAAGAAGATGTCATGGGAAGACTGAACAAAATTAAGACCGACAAAGCACCGGGTCCTGATGGTATACATCCAAGGGTTCTTCAGGAACTTAGTTGTCACGGTTTATTATGACTCTCAGACACAAGTTTTAGGTAAAAAAAATCAATTTTATTGAAATAATAAATGATAACTTAGGATGGCAATAACATACATATATATATATATACAGAATATAGCACAGACAGAAGGCAGACTCTACCGGTCCCTGTCAATATACCGGACAGGACAGTCTATAGGCTCTACCGGCCTTGCCAATACCGAGTAAGGCAACCTGCAGATGGAATAGCATAACGGTTTTACCGGCCTTACCAAATTACCGGGCAAGGCAGCCTCAATAGATACACAATGTAGGCTCTACCGACCCTGCCAATACCGGGTAAGGCAACCTCAGATGGAATGTGGCAAAAGGTTCTACCGGCCTTACCAATACCGGGCAGGGCAGCCCAGAGATAATAGCAGCAGTCAGATGGAACTGGCAAATTAGCAGAATCGTTAAGCAGCAAGGCTTTGGAGCAAACCAGCGTCCGCACGCTGGAAACAACACTGAATAGTATAGCCGTTAATCTTAGCGAGCAAACCAGTGACCGCACACTGGAGTAACAAGCGAGTAGTATAGCCGCAAGGCTTAGGAGCAAACCAGCGTCCGCACGCTGGGACCAACACAGATTTGTATAGCTGAAAGGCTTTGGAGCAAACCAGTGACCGCACACTGGTGTAACAAGTGAGTTTGTATAGCCGCAAGGCTTAGGAGCAAACCAGCGTCCGCACGCTGGGACCAACACAGAATTGTATAGCTGATAGGCTTTGGAGCAAACCAGTGACCGCACACTGGTGTAACAAGCGAGTTTGTATAGCCGCAAGGCTTAGGAGCAAACCAGCGTCCGCACGCTGGGACCAACACAGATTTGTATAGCTGAAAGGCTTAGGAGCAAACCAGTGACCGCACACTGGTGTAACAAGCGAGTTTGTATAGCCGCAAGGCTTAGGAGCAAACCAGCGTCCGCACGCTGGGACCAACACAGATTTGTATAGCTGAAAGGCTTTGGAGCAAACCAGTGACCGCACACTGGTGTAACAAGTGAGTTGTATAGCCGCAAGGCTTAGGAGCAAACCAGCGTCCGCACGCTGGGACCAACACAGAATTGTATAGCTGATAGGCTTTGGAGCAAACCAGTGACCGCACACTGGAGTAACAAGCGAGTTTGTATAGCCGCAAGGCTTGGGAGCAAACCAGCGTCCGCACGCTGGGACCAACACGGAATTGTAGCAATGTCACCAACGCGACCAGGCAGAAGGTCGCCAGGATACTGAAGACAGGTGATGAGATGACAGGAACCAGCAACGATCAGTCAGGTCAGAAAACAGCAGAGAAGTTCAGCAGGAACTGCAACACCAGAGACTAGGCCGGAACCAGGACTGGAAGTACTTCAGTATGCAGGAAACACTGGAACAGTAGAGATCAGGAACTCAGGAACACATGAGATCAGGAACTCAGGAACACTGGAACAGAGGCCCAGCTATCACTAGCATAGTGATAGCAAGAAGGTCAGAAACAACACGAAAGGGCCCTCAAAGGGTGCCCAATCCAGGTTTAAATAGTCAATAAGAGGCGGGCTATCTGCAGACAGCCAATAGAAGCCCCTTACTGGTGACAGACAAGTAACTGCAGCAAATCACGGGCACCGTGATAGTACCCCCCTTTCAAAGACCCCCTCTCCTAGAATAGGGTTTAGGTTTCTGCGGGTAATTGGCATGAAAGGCCCTAGTTAACCTAGGTGCATGAAGGTCCGTACTATCCACCCATGATCGATCCTCAGGACCATACCCTTTCCAATGTACCAGGTACTGCACCCTTCCTCTAAGCCTACGGGAATCAATAATGCTCTGAACCTCGTACTCCTCCTGGCCCTCGACCTCAACAGGTCCTGGCACCACAGGTGTGGTAGTATAGCGATTGCAAACCAGAGGCTTAAGAAGGGACACATGGAACACATTATGGATACGCATGGATGCAGGTAGGTCTAGTGCATAGGAGACAGGGTTAATTTTGCGAATAACTCTGTATGGACCAATAAACCGAGGAGCCAACTTATTAGACGGAACCTGCAGCTTGAGATTTCTGGAGGAAAGCCATACTCTATCCCCAACCTGAAAGGAAACCGCTGGAAGCCTTCTGCGATTAGCATGGCGCTGATGACGCTGAAATGACTGACCAAGTGCCCTCTGAACTTGTGCCCATGTGGAACGGAGTTGCTCGATATGCTCATCCAGAGCTGGAATCTGTTGCGTCTGAAATGAGTCTGGAAGCAAACAGGGCTGGAACCCATAATTAATCAGAAACGGAGAGCTCCCAGATGAAGAATTGACCGCACAGTTCCTGGCGAACTCTGCCCAAGGCAACAAGTCGGACCAATTATCATGATGGTCAGTAACGAAACAACGGAGAAATTGTTCCAAGCCCTGATTAGCTCGTTCAGCGGCTCCATTGGTCTGGGGATGGTAGGCAGAGGAGAAGGACAGCTGTATGCCCATCTGTTGGCAAAATGCCCTCCAAAATCTAGACACAAACTGGCTCCCCCTGTCAGACACCAGTACCCTAGGCACTCCATGCAACCGGAATACTTCTCTGGCGAACACCATTGCCAATTCCTTCGCTGAAGGAAGACCACGGAGGGGCACGAAATGAGCCATTTTAGAAAACCTGTCCACCACCATGAATATAAAGGAGTACCCCTTCGACATAGGCAACTCTCCCATAAAATCAATGGAAACATGAGACCAGGGGCGTTCGCCATTAGGCACCGGTTGAAGCAAGCCCACAGGGAGATGTCTCGGGGTCTTAGCGCGGGTGCAGGTGGCACAGGCATTCGTAAATTCGGCACAATCGTTTCTCATGGAAGGCCACCAAAATAACTGAGAAAGGGACCATAACAATTGGTCTCTACCAATATGTCCCGCAGCCTTAGAGGAATGGTAGGTTTCGAGCAGCCTAGTACGAAATGATTCAGCGACAAAACATTTGCCCACTGGGGTTTCATGGGGAGCGGACCCCTGAGAGGCCAGGATCTCCTCCCCTAGAGGAGAAGTGATACTCGTGCGTATAGTAGCCAGTATTCTATCAGGTTGGATGATAAGAGCTGGTGCTTCCACTCTGTCACTGTCGGCCTCAAATTGTCTTGACAGTGCATCAGCCCTGATATTTTTTGACCCTGGTAAATATGATACAATGAAATTAAATCGAGACAGGAACAGTGCCCACCTGGCCTGACGAGAGGACAATCTCTTGGCCTCCGAGAGATAGGTCAGATTCTTATGATCTGTTAGGATTAAGACAGGATTCTTAGTACCTTCAAGCAAATGACGCCATTCCTTAAGAGCAAGGATAATGGCCAATAATTCTCTGTCACCTATCTCATAGTGGCTTTGAGTGACAGTCAACTTTTTAGAGAAAAACCCACAAGGTCTGAGAGTTCCACCTTTCTCGTGTCGCTGCGAAAGTACTGCCCCGACCCCAATATCTGAGGCATCAACCTCTAACGTAAATGGAAGTAAAGGATTGGGGTGGGATAACACAGGAGCCGCAGCAAATGCCAGCTTCAAATTCTCAAAGGCTTTCTCAGCAGATACCGGCCAACAAGAAGGATTAGCACCCTTGTGCGTAAGATCGGACAGAGGTTTGACAATGGAAGAAAAGTTCTTAATAAACCTCCTATAATAATTAGCGAAACCCAGGAAACGCTGTATGGCTTTAAGACCCTTGGGTTTTGGCCATTGTAGGACAGCTGACAACTTTTCTTTGTCCATGGCAATGCCATCATTGCCAATTATGAACCCCAAGAATGGCACACTGGTTCTATGAAACTCACATTTTTCCATTTTACAAAATAATTTGTTCTCACGAAGTCGTAGCAATACTGCGGATACATCTTTGATGTGCTGTGCCATGTTTTGGGAGTAAATCAGTATATCGTCGAGGTACACCACAACACATGTCTGTAACATATCTCTCAGAACATCATTTATCAGTTCCTGGAAAACTGCGGGTGCATTACACAGCCCAAAAGGCATTACTAGATACTCGTAGTGCCCAGCTCGAGTATTAAAGGCAGTTTTCCACTCATCACCTGCTCGAATGCGAACCAGATTGTAAGCGGCCCGTAGGTCCAACTTGGTAAATATCGAAGCGCCCTTAAGCCTGTCAAAAAGCTCGGTGATGAGTGGTATTGGGTATGCGTTTTTTGCCATTAGTTTATTCAAGCCCCGGTAGTCAATGCATGGTCTTAATTCGCCATTTTTCTTTTTTACAAAAAAGAACCCAGCCCCAGCTGGAGAGGTAGATTTACGTATGATCCCTCTAGCAAGGGCATCAGAAATGTAATCCTCCATAGCCTTATTTTCATCACAAGATAATGGATAAGTGCGTCCTTTCGGAGGTACTGCACCAGGCTGCAATTCAATGCAACAATCATAAGGTCTATGCTGGGGTAGCATACTAGCCTCTCCTTTGCTAAAAACATCGCCAAACTGTTGGTACACATCCGGCATAGCAGAGGAGGTGCACATGACCTTAATAGGCTGGATGACGCACTTGTCCATACAAAACTGGGACCAAGCAGCAATTTCACACTTTTTCCAATCGAATTGTGGGTTATGTAACTGTAACCACGGAAATCCCAATATCACCGCATGGTGCGGGGAATTAATCAGTTGAAACTGCTGCTCTTCTCTGTGAAGTGCCCCAATAGTCATAGACAATGGCATAGTTTCAAATATAACCTGAGGCGGTTCTAAGGGTCTACCATCAATCGCTTCAATAGTCAAGGGGTTTTCTCTTTCAATGCGTGGAACTCCGTGCAATTCAGCAAAGGTATTATCCATAAAATACCCTGCTGCACCGGAGTCAACCAAGGCCAAAACCTCCACAGAGCGTTGTGCCCAAGACAATACCACCTGTATGGTGGGTTTCATTATGGCCGACACTGGGGACGATTGTACACCACCTAGGGCCTGTCCCCCAAGATACCCTAGGTGTGTGCGTTTCCCGGACGTACCGGACAGTAATTTAGCAAGTGCCCTTTTTTACCGCAGTATAAACATAACCCTTGTTTTTTGCGATATAGTCTCTCTGCCTTGGATAGTCTAGTGAAGCCTATTTCCATAGGTTCACTTGTTTCCCGTACTGGTTCACTAGACTTCAATGCCAAGGGAGGGATGGGTGGGCAAAACATGCTACTAGGCTCATTATTTTTTGACCGTAACTTACGATCTCTGGCAATTGATCTCTCACGTATTCTGGAGTCAATTATCATAACATACTCAATGTAATCATCTAGATCAATAGGTAGATCTTTAGCAGCGATTTCGTCTTTAATGTGGTCATTCAGGCCTTGAGAGAAGGCTGCCAATAATGCCTCGTTATTCCAACCTACCTCTGCTGCCAATGTGCGGAATTCGATGGCATAGTCGCCCACTGTACGCCTGCCCTGTTGTATCTCCATAAGGTGTTTGGCAGCAGAGGTGGTTCTACCAGGAGGCTCAAACACTCTTCGAAAGGAACGCACAAATTCACTAAAGTTCTTAGTACAAGGTTTAGCATTCTCCCACAAGGGGTTAGCCCAAGCCAATGCTCTGCCAGTGAGCAGTGATATCGTGAACCCCACTTTACTACGATCATTGGGAAATGCGTGTGCCGTCAATTCCATAAAGATTTCGAGTTGATTGATGAACCCTCTGCAGAGACTAGGGTCACCATCATATCTTAGCGGCAAGGGTGCAGAAGCCGTTAACCCTTTAACAGTACCCCCTAGGGGTCTGGTATCACTTTCCGGTGTCTGACTTGGCGAGACCACCGGGCTAGAGCTAGATTGGTCAGCAGGTACCGTGCGTTCAAGGATCGTTTGAATTGCAACTGCCAACTGATCCAAACGTTGCTCGAGCACATCCATCCTCCAATGGATATTCTGTGCGTTACCTTTACCCTTGCTGTCTGAGGTCATGGCCCTTTCGTACTGTCACGGTTTATTATGACTCTCAGACACAAGTTTTAGGTAAAAAAAATCAATTTTATTGAAATAATAAATGATAACTTAGGATGGCAATAACATACATATATATATATATACAGAATATAGCACAGACAGAAGGCAGACTCTACCGGTCCTGTCAATATACCGGACAGGACAGTCTATAGGCTCTACCGGCCTTGCCAATACCGAGTAAGGCAACCTGCAGATGGAATAGCATAACGGTTTTACCGGCCTTACCAAATTACCGGGCAAGGCAGCCTCAATAGATACACAATGTAGGCTCTACCGACCCTGCCAATACCGGGTAAGGCAACCTCAGATGGAATGTGGCAAAAGGTTCTACCGGCCTTACCAATACCGGGCAGGGCAGCCCAGAGATAATAGCAGCAGTCAGATGGAACTGGCAAATTAGCAGAATCGTTAAGCAGCAAGGCTTTGGAGCAAACCAGCGTCCGCACGCTGGAAACAACACTGAATAGTATAGCCGTTAGGCTTAGCGAGCAAACCAGTGACCGCACACTGGAGTAACAAGCGAGTAGTATAGCCGCAAGGCTTAGGAGCAAACCAGCGTCCGCACGCTGGGACCAACACAGATTTGTATAGCTGAAAGGCTTTGGAGCAAACCAGTGACCGCACACTGGTGTAACAAGTGAGTTTGTATAGCCGCAAGGCTTAGGAGCAAACCAGCGTCCGCACGCTGGGACCAACACAGAATTGTATAGCTGATAGGCTTTGGAGCAAACCAGTGACCGCACACTGGTGTAACAAGCGAGTTTGTATAGCCGCAAGGCTTAGGAGCAAACCAGCGTCCGCACGCTGGGACCAACACAGATTTGTATAGCTGAAAGGCTTAGGAGCAAACCAGTGACCGCACACTGGTGTAACAAGCGAGTTTGTATAGCCGCAAGGCTTAGGAGCAAACCAGCGTCCGCACGCTGGGACCAACACAGATTTGTATAGCTGAAAGGCTTTGGAGCAAACCAGTGACCGCACACTGGTGTAACAAGTGAGTTGTATAGCCGCAAGGCTTAGGAGCAAACCAGCGTCCGCACGCTGGGACCAACACAGAATTGTATAGCTGATAGGCTTTGGAGCAAACCAGTGACCGCACACTGGAGTAACAAGCGAGTTTGTATAGCCGCAAGGCTTGGGAGCAAACCAGCGTCCGCACGCTGGGACCAACACGGAATTGTAGCAATGTCACCAACGCGACCAGGCAGAAGGTCGCCAGGATACTGAAGACAGGTGATGAGATGACAGGAACCAGCAACGATCAGTCAGGTCAGAAAACAGCAGAGAAGTTCAGCAGGAACTGCAACACCAGAGACTAGGCCGGAACCAGGACTGGAAGTACTTCAGTATGCAGGAAACACTGGAACAGTAGAGATCAGGAACTCAGGAACACATGAGATCAGGAACTCGGGAACACTGGAACAGAGGCCCAGCTATCACTAGCATAGTGATAGCAAGAAGGTCAGAAACAACACGAAAGGGCCCTCAAAGGGTGCCCAATCCAGGTTTAAATAGTCAATAAGAGGCGGGCTATCTGCAGACAGCCAATAGAAGCCCCCTACTGGTGACAGACAAGTAACTGCAGCAAATCACGGGCACCGTGATATTAGTGCAGTGTTAGCAAAACCTCTATATTTACTCTTTAAAGAGTCTCTTACCACAGGCTCAGTGCCACAGGATTGGCGAAGAGCTAACATAGTGCCTCTATTTAAGAAGGGAACTAAAACAGAACCTGGGAATTATAGACCAGTGAGTTTGACCTCTGTAGTGGGAAAACTGTTAGAAGGGATAATAAGGGACTATATTCAGGATTACAACACAAAAAATAAAATCATTAGCAAGAATCAACATGGTTTTTTGAAGAATAGATCATGCCAAACTAATCTTTTCAGCTTCTATGAGGAGGTAAGCAGCAACCTTGACAATGGCAAGGCAGTAGATGTAGTATATCTAGACTTTGCAAGGCATTTGATACAGTGCCACACAGAAGGCTGGCGTATAAAATAAGGAAATCGGGGCTAGGAGATAACCTTTGCAATTGGATACAAACTGGCTGAAGGATAGGGAACAGTGTGTGGTTGTAAATGGACAATTCTCCAGTACAGTTAAAGTGGAGAGTGGAGTACCTCAGGGTTCAGTATTGGGTCCGCTGCTTTTTAACATGTTTATAAATGACCTGGAAATAGATATAGAAAGCAAAATATCAATATTTGAAGATGATACTAAATTATGCAAAGTCATTAATTCAGAACAGGATATTTTCTCTCTACAGAGGGACTTGCATACAATGTCAGATTGGGCAAACATGTGGAATATGAAGTTTAATGTGGGGAAGTGTAAAGTCATGCATTTAGGAGGAAACAATCCCAAGGCTACTTATAAACTTAATGGAATAATTTTAGGTGACTCGTTGCTAGAAAAAGACCTGAGTAATCTTGTCAACTACAGACTTGGAAACAGTGACCAGTGTCAAACAGCAGTAGCAAAGGCAAACAAAGTCCTGTCTTGTATAAAAAGAGGTATTGAAGCAAGAGTGGATAACATTATTTTTCCATTATACAAATCATTGGTAAGACCTCACCTTGAGTATGCAGTGCAATTTTGGGCACCGGTTCTGAAAAAGGATATACTAGAACTAGAGAGGGTACAGCAGAGAGCAACAAAATTAATTAAGGGAATGGAGGACTTGACATATGAGGTACGACTAGACAAACTTGGTTTATTTACTCTAGAGAAAAGACGACTAAGAGGAGACCTTATCACATTGTACAAGTATATGAGAGGTCAATACAAGGATCTCTGCGGTGAGCTACTTATTACAAGGCCTGATCAGATGATCAGGGGACACCCCATGAGATTAGAGGAAAGGAGGTTTAGACTTCAGCAGAGGAAGGGTTTATTTTACGGTAAGGTCTGTTAATTTGTGGAATTCATTGCCCAGGGAGGTGGTTATGGCAGATACAATGGATACATTTAAGAGAAGATTAGATACATTTCTTTCCAAAGTGAACATACAGAGTTATACTGTTTATCAGTAGGCTGATCAGGAAGGTCTGATAAAAACTAACTTATTTGGTAGCAGGAAAGCTATAAAATTCTCAGTTCTGAGGTATGAGGCGAAGGTTGAACTTGATGGACTTGTGTCTTTTTTCAACCTAATTTACTATGTTACTATGTTAATACTTATGTAGCAAGATATGAATGTCCTTATAAAAATATTCTCCTTAATTGATGGTAGATGTATCTCCTTCACAAACGCTCCACAAAATACATGTAATAGAGATAAAGGAAAGTCCAATCTGAATACAAATAAATCCAGTAGTATCCACTCTCAGTTCAATTTCTTGTATCCCACACGAGTCGATCCGATCTCTCATTCAACTTTACCTCCCTCGATAAATAAGGATCTAATCACAGGGAAATACTCTGCTCCCTTCTTTGAGATCCTCTAATTGATTACGTTTCCTTACAGAACGTGTATATAAATACACAAAATCCAGTCAATATGGTGACAATCAATTCATATAATAATCAAAACATATGCACTCATGTGGTAGATGCTCATGATCCAGAGTAATCTCCCGTGGAGGTAGTATCCAACACCAGACCACTTTCCTTCAAACAGCTCTCTCGTATCGCCGTGCGAGAAAGCACATATAACGATGTATTAAGATGATGGCATATCCTCATTGCAGCCTCTGTTACATGCTATACAGCCTGTGCCCTCCGGTCACTAGAGGTGCTACCACTCCATTACATGCTATACAGCTTGTGCCCTCCGGTCACTAGCGGTGCTACCACTTGTCAGTCTGCTCTTACCCGCTGCCTCCGGTTGTGCTACCCCCAGCCTATGCCTCTTTGCAGCCTCCATTTGCATACTATACATCCTGTGCGCTACGGTCACAGCGGTTCTACCACCTGTCAGTCCGCATTGACCCGCTACCTCTGGTTACGCTATTTAGTGCGGTCTGCCTATATTAACACCTGTTGCACCCCGTGCAGATGGTGCCTATTCTGCGTGCCTCCGGGCACTTCCTCAATATACTGGTTGGTACCATTTCTTGGGCTGCCTTACCCAGTTATAGGTAAGGCCGGTAGAGCCTCCTCAATATACTCGTTGGTACCATTTCTTGGGCTGCCTTACCCAGTTATAGGTAAGGCCGGTAGAGCCTCCTCAATATACTCGTTGGTACCATTTCTTGGGCTGCCTTACCCGGTTATAGGTAAGGCCGGTAGAGCCTATTCTCTTCCCTATATTGGGGAGTCTGCCCTGCAGTATAGTTCCCTCTTAGGGCCTCTAAGGACCTGTACAGCTGAGGTTTTGTTCCTGTCACTGTTCCAGTCATTATTGCATATGTTGTTAACTGTTTACGCCCTGACCTTTGTCAGATTCAATATTACTATCCTCTGTTTGAAGTCTGGACCCGTGAAGGGCATCTCTGTTCTTTACTAAGTTGTTTAATAAAACTTCATTGTTTTTTCTTAACCAAATTGTCTGAGTGTTCAATAAAACCATGACAGTTGTGTAGTAGTCTATTTGGACGATATCTTAATTCATTCCCCGAATCTAGTAGCACATCAGAAGCATGTTGCAACAGTACTACAGCTTCTGAGAGAGAACAAGTTGTTCTATAAATTGGAGAAATGTGAGTTCCACAAGACTCATGTGACATTTCTGGGTTATGTAATCTCCTCAGACGGTATAGCTATGGACCCCCAAAAACTCTCGGCTGTTCTGCAATGGCCCAGGCCACTGGGCTTAAAAGCCATACAGACATGCTTGGGGTTTGCTAATTATTACAGGAGGTTCATACAAAATCTCTCCACAGTGGTAAAGCCTCTAACTGACATGACACATAAAGGGGCTAACCCATCTGTATGGTCCCCCAGTGCGATCCAGGCTTTTGAGGATTTGAAGTCTGCCTTCGCTAAGGCTCTGATATTGTCGCATCCCAACCCCACCCTGCCCTTTACTCTGGAGGTGGATGCATCTGAATCAGGAGTGGGAGCCCTCCTGTCCCAGCGTTCCGGCCCTAGTAAACCCCTTCTTCCGTGTGGGTTTTTCTCTAAGAAACTGTCAAAAGCTCAGAGTGTGTATGATATAGGTGACCGCGAGCTCCTGGCTATTATCCTCGCTCTCCGTAAATGGCGTCACCTACTTGAGGGGACAAATTCCCCAATCCTGATCTTGACAGATCATAAGAATCTGACATATCTCTCCGAGGCCAAAAGACTGTCTCCACGACAGGCCAGGTGGGCATTATTCCTGTCCAGATTTAATTTTGTGGTCTCCTATCTTCCTGGCTCCAAGAATGTTAGAGCGGATGCCCTGTTCAGGCAGCTCGGGTCTAATCCTGAGGCTGAAAGTACACCGATGCCTATCATTACTACCGATCGTATTCTAGCTACTATACGCACCTGCATCACATCTCCTCTGGGCGAGGAGATTTTGGCCTCCCAAGCCACTGCTCCTGCTGACAGACCCAGTGGTAAATGTTTCATACCAGAGACCCTTCACACCAGATTGTTGGAGACGTATCACTCATCAAAGGCTCCTGGTCATATTGGCCATGACCAATTGATCTGGTCGGTCTCCCAGTTGTTTTGGTGGCTCAGTCTTAGGGCAGATTGCTCAGCCTTTGTGGCTGCATGCTCCATTTGTGCTAGTGTCATGACCATGAGACATCTTCCTGTGGGTCTGCTTCAAGCTGTTCCCAATGGCGAATGTCCTTGGTCTCACGTTTCCATAGACTTTATGGTAGAAATACTGGTATCCAAAGGTTACACGGTCATTCTAATGATAGTTGACCGATTTTCGAAAATGGCCCACTTTGTCCCTCTCCGGGGACTCCCCTCCTACAGGAAATTGGCCTAAGTGTTTGCTAGATAAATGTTTCGACTCCACAGAGTGCCCAAGGTGTTGGTTTCGGATCAAGGGAGTCAATTTGTGTCTAGTTTTTGGAGGTCCTTTTGTAGCCAGATGGGTATCCAACTCTCGTTCTCCTCTGTCTACCATCCCCACTCCAACAGTGCTGCCGAGAGATCCAACCAAGGGTTGGAACAGTTTTTGTGTTGCTTCATCACCGACCATCATGACAATTGGGCAACCTTGTTACCGTGGGCTCAGTTTGCCAGGAATTGTGCCGTGAACTCTTCCTCACAGAGTTCTCCGTTCCTGATCAACTATGGGTTCCAGCCGTCAGTGCTTCCTGGCTCCTGATTCCGACTCTGGAAGAGTGTCTTAAGCAGCTCCGCTCCACTTGGGTATGGGCCCAGAGAACCCTACAAAGATCCACGCAGCACTATCAAAGACAAGCAGACCAGATGAGACTTCCTGCTCCTGTTTTTCAAGTTGGAGACAGGGTTTGGTTATCCTCCCACAATCTGAACCTACAAGTGCCTTGTAAAAAGTTGGCCCCTCACTTTGTGAGTCCATACCGAGTGCTTCGCAGAGTGAACCCTGTCACTTATGCCCTGGACCTTCCTGCAAGTATTGACATTCACAATGTGTTTCACATATCCCTACTCAAGCCTCTGATATGTAATCGATACACTACAGCACCAGTGGTGCCAGGGTCTGTGCTGGTGGAGGACCATGAGGAATATGACATACAGAGCTTCCTGGATTCTCGCAGAGTCAGAGGTCACCTCCAATATTTGGTACACTGGAAAGGCAATGGTCCTGAGGAATGTTCTTGGGTGACTAGTGCTAATATCTATGCTCCTGCTCTGTTTCAGAGGTTCTACTCTTGTTTTCCAGATAATCCTGGTCCTTTACCGTGAGGGAGAGGTAATTTAAGTGTGTGTGGGGGGGTACTATCACGTTGCCCATGATTCTGGCTCTTTGCTTTACCTGTTCGCTTTCATGTGATTGCTTGGTGGCAGCATGGCGGGTGACTACTTCCTGGTTACCTGCATGTCATTCTGAGCACTCACTATTTTATAATTCCACCCTGATTGACCTATCTGGACTCTTCCTCCCAGTGAGGCCTTATAAGCTGCGTCCTGTCATTGCCTCAGTGCCCTTTCATGGTGTACCTGAGTGCATTCTGTGTCTTCTGTTGTGATCCGTTCCGTGTATGACCCTGGCTCCGACTGACTACCCAATATGTGCCTGAACCTCTGGCCTGGCTGACTGACCTCTCCATGCCGACTTTGGCTTTGTCCAACTACCCCCTCCGTGTATGACCTTTGGCCTGGCTGACTACCCGCTCTGTGCTAAACACTGTGGCTTTGTCTGACTTCCCGCTCCGTGCTAAGTACTTTGGCTTGTCTGACTACCCTAACCATATTGACCATTGGCTAGTCTGTTTACACTCTCGCTCCCTGGGGCCTGGCACCCCCCTGCAGGTTCCCAGTCTCAGTCCTTGGTTGGGTAGGTCCTGTCTGTAGCTCAGCAGCGCCTAGTCCTACCGGGGCTTGTGCCCTTACTGTTCTAGGGTGTGTGGTGGTTTCTGCAACCCTAGCGTTCTAGGGTGTGGGCCTCCAGTATCCTCTCCGCTGTTGACCTTGCTTACCACTATCGCTACCTCTGTGGTTTTGCTCACCCTACTGGTTCTCTCCTAGTCTGTTCATCAATCTGGCTAGGTTCAGTGTCAGCTCCTAGTAGTAGACTGCGCATTGTCCCCACTCCTGACCCCGGGAGGGTTGGGGAAGTGTCTATATTCAGTTTTCCTGATCCGTAATAAAGTGGAATTGATTTTATATGCGCCTGTCTGAGTCCTTATTTGCAAGTCTCCCGTGACACCCAGTGAGGACAGCAGATCTAGTACTCATACTGTACTAATATTCCAACAAGGGCAGCAGATCTACAACTCACACTGTACGAATACACCCAGTGAGGGCAGCAGATCTAGATCTCACCCTGTACTAATATCCCAATGAGGGCATCAGATCTAGATCTCACACTGTACAGATACCCCAGTGAGGGGAGCAGCTCTAGAATTCACACTGTACAGATACCCCAGGGAGCAGATCTAGAATTCACACTGTACAGATACCCCAGGGAGCAGATCTAGAATTCATACTGTACTAATATCCCAAAGAACTCCCTTTATATCCATGTCCCTGGGTCTATTGAAGGCAGATACCTTTATATCCATGTGCCTGGGTCTATCATTGTGTTACAACATTCTTATTATTATTTATAAAACACTAGTGTAATCTGCAGGGCTATACATATGTGGCCAGTTGGGATACATTACAGGATAAGCACACTATGACCTCTCTGTGACCTGTGTATCACCTCTGACCTCAGCAGTGAGAAGGAGATTTGGATCCGAGCCAAATACGTGGAGAAGAAATTCCTGACCAAGCTCCCACAAACAGCTCTGCGTGGTACACATCACCATGGTAACCAGTCTAACCGACCAATGAGCAGCCCAGAGGCAAGGACCATGGGACACCGACCAATCAGTGGACAAGATGGAAAGCCAGTAAACCACTGGCCAGTCAGTAGACCCAATACACAGAAAGAGACCAGATGGCCAAACAGCAGTCCTGGACCAGAAAGAGTGAACTATCAACCAATCAGCAACAAGGAAACAGAAACAGAGAGCAACCGACCAATCACCAGGCTCCAAAAGGGCCCCAAACCACAACTGAGACCGAAACCAGGAGGTGTCCAACCTACTGTCGGTAATGTATATACCTGTGACCTACATTACAGCTCAGTACTTACCTCTGTATTACCCTATATCATTGTACTTACCTCTGTATTACCTTATATCACTGTACTTACCTCTGTATTATCTCATATCACTGTACTTACCTCTGTATTATCTCATATCACTGTACTTACCTCTGTACATATTGGAACCAATGACAAAGTAGGAGGAAGATGGAGGATTTCAGGGATTTAGGGTGCAAGCTCAAGGCAAGGACCTCTAAGGTAGTGTTTTCTGAAATACTACCTGTGCCATACGCCAGTGCAGGTAGGCAGAGGGAGCTCAGGGAGCTTAATGCATGGCTCAGGAATTGGTGTAGGAAGGAGGGTTTTGGGTTTTAAGAACACTGGGCAGACTTTGCTCTTGGGTACAATCTATATGGAAGAGATGGATTGCACCTAAATGGTAGAGCAGCCTCTGTGTTAGGGGACAGAATGCTAGGAAGCTTGGAGGAGCTTTTAAACTAGGAAACGGGGGGAGAGGGTATTGATAGAGCAGATAGGAACTGGGTCCAAGTAAATGATCGGTGGGGTGAAGAAAGGGTGGGGATAAATGTAGCAAATAGGGAGGAATTCCTAGAAAATGAAGGTGTAGAAAAAAGGCATGTAGGGATTAATATATGTAAAGACTTCAAAATGAATTGTATGCTAGCAAATGTAAGAAGTATGGTAGATAAAATAGGAGAACTAGAATTGCTGGCGGTTAATGACCAATTGGACATAATTGGAATAACAGAAACATGGTGGAACGATGCACATGACTGGGCTGTAAATATAGAGGGCTATTCCCTGTTTAGGAGAGACAGAATTAATAGAAAAGGTGGAGGTGTGTGCTTATATTTGAAAACAGAGCTAAATCCAGTTTTGCAAGGTGATATTAGTGAGGAAACTGGCCAAACTGTGGAGTCCATGTGGGTAGAAATAGAGACTAAATGTGGTGTAAAAGGTTAAAAAAAAAAAAAAAAAAAAAAAAAAGGTGTTGGTGGGCATATGCTACAAACCACCAAATATTGATGACAATGTTGAGGCCCAACTGCTATTGCAAATGAGGAAAGCTGTGCATCTTGGACTATAATTATCAGAGATTGTAACTATCCAGATATCAATTGGAGACACGAGACCTGTCAGAGTGCTAAGGGTAGCAGGTTTGTGAGCATACTAAGGATAAACTACATGTCACAAATGGTGGAAGTGCCGACAAGAAATAACAATGTATTGGACCTAGTGATCACTAATAACACAGAAATAGTATCCAATATTAAGGTAAGAGAACATTTGGGAAACAGTGATCACAAAGCAAAAATGTATAGGTTCAACCAAAACTCTTAATTTTAAAAAAGTTAACTTCAAATTGTTAAGGGCCTCAATGCGACACATAGACTGGGATATTTTATTTAAAGGCAAAAATACTGAGGATAAATGGTCAGAATTCAAATTTAGGTTGCAGAAATGTACCCAACAGTATATACCAATGGGGAACAAATGCAAAAGAAGTAAGTCACAGCCAATGTGGTTAACTGCACATGTAAAGAAGGAAATGGCAAGGAAAAAAAAAGCATTCAAATTATTTAAGTCTGAAGGAACTGAACAATCTTTCTTAAAATACAGGGAGTGCAACAAAGATTGCAAAAAGGCAATTAGGGTAGCAAAAATAGATAATGAAACTCGAATTGCAAGGGAAAGCAAGACTAATCCAAAAAAGTTTATCAAATATATAAATAGCAAAAAACTTAAGAGGGAGTGCATTGGACCATTCAAAAATGAGATGGATGAGTTGGTTAGTGAGGATAAGGAAAAGGCCAATGTTCTAAACACTTTCTTTCCATTAGTATAAAGAAGGGAGCAAGGAATGGTAGAAGAGCCTCAACAAGTAACAAATAAAACAATATTGGGTTAACTCAAGAAGATGTCATGGAAACACTTGAACAAAATTAAGACTGACAAAGCACCTGGTCCTGATGGTATACATCCAAGGGTTCTTCAGGAACTTAGTGCAGTGTTAGCAAAACCACTATATTTACTCTTTAAAGATTCTATTACCACAGGCTCAGTGCCACAGGATTGGCGAAGAGCTAACATAGTGCCTCTATTTAAGAAGGGAACTAAAACAGAACCTGGGAATTATAGACCAGTGAGTTTGACCTCTGTAGTGGGAAAACTGCTGGAAGGGATAATAAGGGACTATATTCAGGATTACAACACAAAAAATAAAATAATTAGCAGGAATCAATATGGTTTTATGAGGAATAGATCATGTCAAACTAATCTTTTCAGCTTCTATGAGGAGGTAAGCAGCAACCTAGACAATGGCAAGGCAGTAGATGTAGTATATCTAGACTTTGCAAAGGCATTTGATACAGTGTCACACAGAAGGCTGGTGTATAAAATAAGGAAATTGGGGCTAGGAGATAACCTTTGCAATTGGATACAAAACTGGTTGAAGGATAGGGAACAGTGTGTGGGTGTAAATGGAAAATTCTCCAGTATAGTTAAAGTGGAGAGTGGAGTACCTCAGGGTTCAGTATTGGGTCCGCTGCTTTTTAACATGTTTATAAATGACCTGGAAATAGATATAGAAAGCAAAATATCAATATTTGCAGATGATACTAAATTATGCAAAGTCATTAATTCAGAACAGGATATATGATCTCTACAGAGGGACTTACATACAATGTCAGATTGGGCAAACATGTGGAATATGAAGTTTAATGTGGGGAAGTGTAAAGTCATGCATTTGGGAGGAAACAATCCCAAGGCTACTTATAAACTTAATGGAATCATTTAGGGGACTCATTGCTAGAAAAAGACCTGGGAATCCTCGTCAACTACAAACTTGGAAACAGTGACCAGTGTCAAACAGCAGTAGCAAAGGCAAACAAAATCCTGTCTTGTATAAAAAGAGGTATTGAGACAAGAGTGGATAACATTATTTTGCTATTGTACAAATCATTGGTAAGACCTCACCTTGAGTATGCAGTGCAGTTTTGGGCACCAGTTCTGAAAAAGGATATACTAGAATTAGAGAGGGTACAGCGGAGAGCAACAAAATTAATTAAGGGAATGGAGGACTTGACGTGTGAGGAACGACTAGACAAACTTGGTTTATTTACTCTAGAGAAAAGACGACTAAGAGGAGACCTTATCACATTGTACAAGTATATGAGAGGTCAATACAAGGATCTCTGTGGTGAGCTATTTATTCCAAGGCCTGATCAGGTGACCAGGGGACACCCCTTGAGATTAAAGGAAAGGAGGTTTAGACTTCAGCAGATGAATGGGTTTTTTTACAGTAAGGTCTGTTAAATTGTGGAATTCACTGCCCAAGGAGGTGGTTATGGCAGATACAATGTATACATTTAAGAGAAGATTAGATACATTTCTTTCAAAAGGGAACATATAGAGTTATGCCATTTTTTAGTAGGCAGATCAGGAAGGTCTGATAAAGACTAATTTAATTGGTAGCAGGAAAGCTATACAGTTCTCATGTCACTAGGGTATTAGGAAAAAGTTGAACTTGATGGACTTGTGTCTTTATTCAACCTGATTTACTATGTTACTTACCTCTGTATTACCCTATATCACTGTATTTACCTCTGTACTACCTTATATCACTATACTTACCTCTGTATTATCTTATATCACTGTATTTACCTCTACACCATCTTATATCACTGTACTTACCTCTGTATTATCTTATATCACTGTATTTACCTCTGTACCATCGTATATCACTGTAATTACCTCTGTATTACCCTATATCACTGTACTTACCTCTGTACTACCTTATATCACTATACTTACCACTACACTCAAGACTCTCCAATACTCTGATTAGTTGGGGTTTTCATGTGGTGAGACTGGTTTTACCAAGGGTGGTGATGTGCAAGACTCTCCGATGATCTGATTAGTTGTGTTTTTCTAGGGGTGAGGCTGGTTTTACGGAGGGGATGATGTGCAAGACTCTCCAGTGTTCTGATTAGTTGTCTTTTTCTAGGGGTGAGGCTGGTTTTACTGAGGGGATAATGTGTAAGACTCTCCAATGTTCTGATTAGTTGGGGTTTTCTAGGGGTGAGGCTGGTTTTACTGAGGGGATAATGTGCAAGACTCTCCAATGTTCTGATTAGTTGGGGTTTACTAGGGGTGAGGCTGGTTTTACTGAGGGGATGATGTGCAAGACTCTCCAATGTTCTGATTAGTTGGGGTTTTCTAGGGGTGAGGCTGGTTTTACTGAGGGGATGATGTGTAAGACTCTCCAATGTTCTGATTAGTTGGGGTTTACTAGGGGTGAGGCTGGTTTTACTGAGGGGATGATGTGCAAGACTCTCCAATATTCTGATTAGTTGGGGTTTTCTAGGGGTGAGGCTGGTTTTACTGAGGGGATGATGTGTAAGACTCTCCAATGTTCTGATTAGTTGGGGGTTTCTAGGGGTGAAGCTGGTTTTACTGAGGGGATGATGTGTAAGACTCTCCAATGTTCTGATTAGTTGGGGTTTTCTAGGGGTGAGGCTGGTTTTACTGAGGGGATAATGTGTAAGACTCTCCAATATTCTGATTAGTTGGGGTTTTCTAGGGGTGAGGCTGGATTTACTGAGGGGATGATGTGTAAGTCTCTCCAATATTCTGATTAGTTGTCTTTTTCTAGGGGTGAGGCTGGTTTTACTGAGGGGATGATGTGTAAGACTCTCCAATATTCTGATTAGTTGTCTTTTTCTAGGGGTGAGGCTGGTTTTACTGAGGGGATGATGTGTAAGACTCTCCAATATTCTGATTAGTTGTCTTTTTCTAGGGGTGAGGCTGGTTTTACTGAGGGGATGATGTGTAAGACTCTCCAATATTCTGATTAGTTGTCTTTTTCTAGGGGTGAGGCTGGTTTTACTGAGGGGATGATGTGTAAGACTCTCCAATATTCTGATTAGTTGTCTTTTTCTAGGGGTGAGGCTGGTTTTACTGAGGGGGGTGATGTGTAAGACTCTCCAATGTTCTGATTAGTTGTCTTTTTCTAGGGGTGAGGTTGGTTTTACTGAGGGGATGATGTGCAAGACTCTCCAATGTTCTGATTAGTTGTCTTTTTCTAGGGGTGAGGCTGGTTTTACTGAGGGGATGATGTGTAAGACTCTCCAATGTTCTGATTAGTTGTCTTTTTCTAGGGGTGAGGCTGGTTTTACTGAGGGGATGATGTGTAAGACTCTCCAATGTTCTGATTAGTTGTCTTTTTCTAGGGGTGAGGTTGGTTTTACTGAGGGGATGATGTGCAAGACTCTCCAATGTTCTGATTAGTTGTCTTTTTCTAGGGGTGAGGCTGGTTTTGCTGAGGGGATGATATGTAAGACTCTCCAATGTTCTGATTAGTTGTCTTTTTCTAGGGGTGAGGCTGGTTTTGCTGAGGGGATGATGTGTAAGACTCTCCAATGTTCTGATTAGTTGGGGTTTTCTAGGGGTGAGGTTGGTTTTACTGAGGGGATGATATGTAAGACTCTCCAATGTTCTGATTAGTTGGGGTTTTCTAGGGGTGAGGTTGGTTTTACTGAGGGGATGATGTGTAAGACTCTCCAATGTTCTGATTAGTTGTCTTTTTCTAGGGGTGAGGCTGGTTTTACTGAGGGGATGATGTGTAAGACTCTCCAATATTCTGATTAGTTGGGGTTTTCTAGGGGTGAGGCTGGTTTTACTGAGGGGATGATGTGCAAGACTCTCCAATGTTCTGATTAGTTGTCTTTTTCTAGGGGTGAGACTGGTTTTACTGAGGGGATGATGTGCAAGACTCTCCAATGTTCTGATTAGTTGGGGTTTTCTAGGGGTGAGGCTGGTTTTACAGAGGGGATAAAGTGTAAGACTCTCCAATGTTCTGATTAGTTGGGGTTTTCTAGGGGTGAGGCTGGTTTTACTGAAGGGATGATGTGCAAGACTCTCCAATATTCTGATTAGTTGGGGTTTTCTAAGGGTGAAGCTGGTTTTACTGAGGGGATGATGTGCAAGACTCTCCAATGTTCTGATTAGTTGTCTTTTTCTAGGGGTGAGGCTGGTTTTGCTGAGGGGATGATGTGTAAGACTCTCCAATGTTCTGATTAGTTGTCTTTTACTAGGGGTGAGGCTGGATTTACTGAGGGGATAATGTGTAAGACTCTCCAATGTTCTGATTAGTTGTCTTTTTCTAGGGGTGAGGCTGGTTTTACTGAGGGGATGATGTGCAAGTCTCTCCAATGTTCTGATTAGTTGTCTTTTTCTAGGGGTGAGGCTGGTTTTACTGAGGGGATGATGTGCAAGACTCTCCAATATTCTGATTAGTTGGGGTTTACTAGGGGTGAGGCTGGTTTTACTGAGGGGATGATGTGTAAGACTCTCCAATGTTCTGATTAGATGTCTTTTTCTAGGGGTGAGGCTGGTTTTACTGAGGGGATGATGTGCAAGACTCTCCAATATTCTGATTAGTTGGGGGTTTCTAGGGGTGAAGCTGGTTTTACTGAGGGGATGATGTGCAAGACTCTCCAATGTTCTGATTAGTTGTCTTTTACTAGGGGTGAGGCTGGTTTTACTTAAGGGATAATGTGTAAGACTCTCCAATGTTCTGATTAGTTACTAAGGGATAATGTGTATGACTCTCCAATGTTCTGATTAGTTGTCTTTTACTAGGGGTGAGGCTGGTTTTACTGAGGGATGATGTGCAAGACTCTCCAATGTTCTGATTAGTTGTCTTTTTCTAGGGGTGAGGCTGGTTTTACTGAGGGGATGATGTGCAAGTCTCTCCAATGTTCTGATTAGTTGGGTTTTCTAGGGGTGAGGCTGGTTTTACTGAGGGGATGATGTGCAAGTCTCTTCAATGTTCTGATTAGTTGGGGTTTTCTAGGGGTGAGGCTGGTTTTACTGAGGGGATGATGTGCAAGTCTCTCCAATGTTCTGATTAGTTGGGGTTTTCTAGGGGTGAGGCTGGTTTTACTGAGGGATGATGTGTAAGACTCTCAATGTTCTGATTAGTTGGGGTTTACTAGGGGTGAGGCCTGGGTTTTACTGAGGGGATGATGTGCAAGTCTCTCCAATGTTCTGATTAGTTGGCTTTTTCTAGGGGTGAGGCTGGTTTTACTGAGGGGATGATGTGTAAGACTCTCCAATGTTCTGATTAGTTGTATTTTTCTAGGGTGCGTTTTACTGAGGGGATAATGTGCAAGACTCTCCAATGTTCTGATTAGTTGGCTTTTTCTAGGGGTGAGGCTGGTTTTACTGAGGGGATGATGTGTAAGACTCTCCAATGTTCTGATTAGTTGTCTTTTACTAGGGGTGAGGCTGGTTTTACTGAGGGGATGATGTGTAAGACTCTCCAGTGTTCTGATTAGTTGTCTTTTTCTGGGGTGAGGCTGGTTTTACTGAGGGGATGATATGCAAGACTCTCCAGTGTTCTGATTAGTTGTGTTTTCTAGGGGTGAGGCTGGTTTTACTGAGGGGATGATGTGTAAGACTCTCCAATGTTCTGATTAGTTGGGGTTTTCTAGGGGTGAGGCTGGATTTACTGAGAGATGATGTGTAAGACTCTCCAATGTTCTGATTAGTTGTCTTTTACTAGGGTGAGGCTGTTTAACTGAGGGGATGATGTGTAAGACTCTCCAATGTTCTGATTAGTTGTCTTTTTCTAGAGGCTGGATTTACTGAGGGGATGATGTGTAAGACTCTCCAAGTTCTGATTAGTTGGGTTTTCTAGGGGTGAGGCTGGATTTACTGAGGGGATAATGTGCAAGACTCTCCAATGTTCTGATCTTTTACTAGGGTGAGCTGGATTTACTGAGGGGATGATGTGTAAGACTCTCCAATGTTCTGATTAGTTGGCTTTTTCTAGGGTGAGGCTGGTTTTACTGAGGGGATAATGTGTAAGACTCTCCAATGTTCTGATTAGTTGTCTTTTACTAGGGGTGAGGCTGGTTTTACTGAGGGGATGATGTGCAAGACTCTCCAGTGTTCTGATTAGTTGTCTTTTTCTAGGGTGAGGCTGGTTTTACTGAGGGGATGATGTGTAAGACTCTCCAGTGTTCTGATTAGTTGTCTTTTTCTAGGGGTGAGGCTGGTTTTCCTGAGGGGATGATGTGTAAGACTCTCCAATGTTCTGATTAGTTGTCTTTTTCTAGGGGTGAGGCTGGTTTTACTGAAGGGGTTGATGTGTAAGACTCTCCAATGTTCTGATTAGTTGTCTTTTTCTAGGGGTGAGGCTGGTTTTACTGAGGGGATGATGTGTAAGACTCTCCAATGTTCTGATTAGTTGTCTTTTACTAGGGGTGAGGCTGGTTTTACTGAGGGGGGTGATGTGCAAGACTCTCCAATGTTCTGATTAGTTGGGGTTTTCTAGGGGTGAGGCTGGTTTTACCGAGGGGATAATGTGTAAGACTCTCCAATGTTCTGATTAGTTGTCTTTTACTAGGGGTGAGACTGGATTTACTGAGGGGATGATGTGTAAGACTCTCCAATGTTCTGATTAGTTGTCTTTTACTAGGGGTGAGGCTGGTTTTACTGAGGGGATGATGTGCAAGACTCTCCAATGTTCTGATTAGTTGTCTTTTACTAGGGTGAGGTTGGTTTTACTGAGGGGATGATGTGCAAGACTCTCCAATATTCTGATTAGTTGTGTTTTTCTAGGGGTGAGGCTGGTTTTACTGAGGGGATAATTTGTAAGGACTCTCCAATGTTCTGATTAGTTGGGGTTTTCTAGGGGTGAGGCTGGTTTTACTGAGGGATAATGTGTAAGACTCTCCAATGTTTTGATTAGTTGTCTTTTACTAGGGGTGAGGCTGGTTTTACTGAGGGGGATAATGTGTAAGACTCTCCAATGTTCTGATTAGTTGTCTTTTACTAGGGGTGAGGCTGGTTTTACTGAGGGGATGATGTGTAAGACTCTCCAATATTCTGATTAGTTGGGGATTTCTAGGGGTGAGGCTGGATTTACTGAGGGGATGATGTGTAAGACTCTCCAATGTTCTGATTAGTTGTCTTTTACTAGGGGTGAGGCTGGTTTTACTGAGGGGATAATGTGTAAGGACTCTCCAATATTCTGATTAGTTGGGGTTTTCTAGGGTGAGCTGGTTTTACTAGGGGATGATGTGTAAGGACTCTCCAATGTTCTGATTAGTTGTCTTTTTCTAGGGGTGAGGCTGGTTTTACTGAGGGATGATGTGTAAGACTCTCCAATGTTCTGATTAGTTGTCTTTTTCTAGGGTGAGGTTGGTTTTACTGAGGGGATGATGTGTAAGACTCTCCAATGTTCTGATTAGTTGTCTTTTACTAGGGTGAGGCTGGTTTTACTGAGGGGATAATGTGTAAGACTCTCCAATATTCTGATTAGTTGGGGTTTTCTAGGGGTGAGGCTGGTTTTACTAGGGGATGATGTGTAAGACTCTCCAATGTTCTGATTAGTTGTCTTTTTCTAGGGGTGAGGTTGGTTTTACTGAGGGGATGATGTGTAAGACTCTCCAATGTTCTGATTAGTTGTCTTTTTCTAGGGGTGAGGCTGGTTTTACTGAGGGGATGATGTGTAAAACTCTCCAATGTTCTGATTAGTTGTCTTTTACTAGGGGTGAGGTTGGTTTTACTGAGGGGATGATGTGCAAGACTCTCCAATATTCTGATTAGTTGTGTTTTCTAGGGGTGAGGCTGGTTTTACTGAGGGGATAATTTGTAAGACTCTCCAATGTTCTGATTAGTTGGGGTTTTCTAGGGGTGAGGCTGGTTTTACTGAGGGGATAATGTGTAAGACTCTCCAATGTTTTGATTAGTTGTCTTTTACTAGGGGTGAGGCTGGTTTTACTGAGGGGGATAATGTGTAAGACTCTCCAATGTTCTGATTAGTTGTCTTTTACTAGGGTGAGGCTGGTTTTACTGAGGGGATGATGTGTAAGACTCTCCCAATATTCTGATTAGTTGGGGATTTCTAGGGGTGAGGCTGGATTTACTGAGGGGATGATGTGTAAGACTCTCCAATGTTCTGATTAGTTGTCTTTTACTAGGGGTGAGGCTGGTTTTACTGAGGGGATAATGTGTAAGACTCTCCAATATTCTGATTAGTTGGGGTTTTCTAGGGGTGAGGCTGGTTTTACTAGGGGATGATGTGTAAGACTCTCCAATGTTCTGATTAGTTGTCTTTTTCTAGGGGTGAGGCTGGTTTTACTGAGGGGATGATGTGTAAGACTCTCCAATGTTCTGATTAGTTGTCTTTTTCTAGGGGTGAGGTTGGTTTTACTGAGGGGATGATGTGTAAGACTCTCCCAATGTTCTGATTAGTTGTCTTTTACTAGGGGTGAGGCTGGTTTTACTGAGGGGATAATGTGTAAGACTCTCCAATATTCTGATTAGTTGGGGTTTTCTAGGGGTGAGGCTGGTTTTACTAGGGGATGATGTGTAAGACTCTCCAATGTTCTGATTAGTTGTCTTTTTCTAGGGGTGAGGTTGGTTTTACTGAGGGGATGATGTGTAAGACTCTCCAATGTTCTGATTAGTTGTCTTTTTCTAGGGGTGAGGCTGGTTTTACTGAGGGGATGATGTGTAAGACTCTCCAATGTTCTGATTAGTTGTCTTTTTCTAGGGGTGAGGCTGGTTTTACTGAGGGGATGATGTGTAAGACTCTCCAATGTTCTGATTAGTTGTCTTTTTCTAGGGGTGAGGTTGGTTTTACTGAGGGATGATGTGCAAGACTCTCCAATGTTTCTGATTAGTTGTCTTTTTCTAGGGGTGAGGCTGGTTTTACTGAGGGGATGATATGTAAGACTCTCCAATGTTCTGATTAGTTGTCTTTTTCTAGGGTGAGGCTGGTTTTTGCTGAGGGGATGATGTGTAAGACTCTCCAATGTTCTGATTAGTTGGGGTTTTCTAGGGGTGAGGTTGGTTTTACTGAGGGGATGATGTGTAAGACTCTCCAATGTTCTGATTAGTTGGGGTTTTCTAGGGGTGAGGTTGGTTTTACTGAGGGATGATGTGTAAGACTCTCCAATGTTCTGATTAGTTGTCTTTTTCTAGGGGTGAGGCTGGTTTTACTGAGGGGATGATGTGTAAGACTCTCCAATATTCTGATTAGTTGGGGTTTTCTAGGGGTGAGGCTGGTTTTTACTGAGGGATGATGTGCAAGACTCTCCAATGTTCTGATTAGTTGTCTTTTTCTAGGGGTGAGACTGGTTTTACTGAGGGGATGATGTGCAAGACTCTCCAATGTTCTGATTAGTTGGGGTTTTCTAGGGGTGAGGCTGGTTTTACAGAGGGGATAAAGTGTAAGACTCTCCAATGTTCTGATTAGTTGGGGTTTTCTAGGGGTGAGGCTGGTTTTACTGAAGGGATGATGTACAAGACTCTCCAATATTCTGATTAGTTGGGGTTTTCTAAGGGTGAAGCTGGTTTTACTGAGGGATGATGTGCAAGACTCTCCAATGTTCTGATTAGTTGTCTTTTTCTAGGGGTGAGCTGGTTTTGCTGAGGGATGATGTGTAAGACTCTCCAATGTTCTGATTAGTTGTCTTTTACTAGGGGTGAGGCTGGATTTACTGAGGGATAATGTGTAAGACTCTCCAATGTTCTGATTAGTTGTCTTTTTCTAGGGGTGAGGCTGGTTTTACTGAGGGGATGATGTGCAAGACTCTCCAATATTCTGATTAGTTGGGGTTTACTAGGGGTGAGGCTGGTTTTACTGAGGGGATGATGTGTAAGACTCTCCAATGTTCTGATTAGATGTCTTTTTCTAGGGGTGAGGCTGGTTTTACTGAGGGGATGATGTGCAAGACTCTCCAATATTCTGATTAGTTGGGGGTTTCTAGGGGTGAAGCTGGTTTTACTGAGGGGATGATGTGCAAGACTCTCCAATGTTCTGATTAGTTGTCTTTTACTAGGGGTGAGGCTGGTTTTACTTAAGGGATAATGTGTAAGACTCTCCAATCTTCTGATTAGTTGTCTTTTACTAGGGGTGAGGCTGGTTTTACTGAGGGGATGATGTGCAAGACTCTCCAATGTTCTGATTAGTTGTCTTTTTCTAGGGGTGAGGCTGGTTTTACTGAGGGGATGATGTGCAAGTCTCTCAATGTTCTGATTAGTTGGGTTTTCTAGGGGTGAGGCTGGTTTTACTGAGGGGATGATGTGCAAGTCTCTTCAGTGTTCTGATTAGTTGGGGTTTTCTAGGGGTGAGGCTGGTTTTTACTGAGGGGATGATGTGCAAGTCTCTCCAATGTTCTGATTAGTTGGGGTTTTCTAGGGGTGAGGCTGGTTTTACTGAGGGGATGATGTGTAAGACTCTCCAATGTTCTGATTAGTTGGGGTTTACTAGGGGTGAGGCTGGTTTTACTGAGGGGATGTTGTGCAAGTCTCTCCAATGTTCTGATTAGTTGGCTTTTTCTAGGGGTGAGGCTGGTTTTACTGAGGGATGATGTGTAAGACTCTCCAATGTTCTGATTAGTTGTATTTTTCTAGGGGTGAGGCTGGTTTTACTGAGGGATAATGTGCAAGACTCTCCAATGTTCTGATTAGTTGGCTTTTTCTAGGGGTGAGGCTGGTTTTACTGAGGGGATGATGTGTAAGACTCTCCAATGTTCTGATTAGTTGTCTTTTACTAGGGGTGAGGCTGGTTTTACTGAGGGGATGATGTGTAAGACTCTCCAGTGTTCTGATTAGTTGTCTTTTTCTAGGGGTGAGGCTGGTTTTACTGAGGGATGATATGCAAGACTCTCCAGTGTTCTGATTAGTTGTGTTTTTCTAGGGGTGAGGCTGGTTTTACTGAGGGGATGATGTGTAAGACTCTCCAATGTTCTGATTAGTTGGGGTTTTCTAGGGGTGAGGCTGGATTTACTGAGGAGATGATGTGTAAGACTCTCCAATGTTCTGATTAGTTGTCTTTTACTAGGGTGAGGCTGGTTTTACTGAGGGGGTGATGTGCAAGACTCTCCAATGTTCTGATTAGTTGGGGTTTTCTAGGGGTGAGGCTGGTTTTACCGAGGGGATAATGTGTAAGACTCTCCAATGTTATGATTAGTTGTCTTTTACTAGGGGTGAGGCTGGATTTACTGAGGGGATGATGTGTAAGACTCTCCAATGTTCTGATTAGTTGTCTTTTACTAGGGGTGAGGCTGGTTTTACTGAGGGGATGATGTGCAAGACTCTCCAATGTTCTGATTAGTTGTCTTTTACTAGGGGTGAGGTTGGTTTTACTGAGGGGATGATGTGCAAGACTCTCCAATATTCTGATTAGTTGTGTTTTTCTAGGGGTGAGGCTGGTTTTACTGAGGGGATAATGTGTAAGACTCTCCAATGTTCTGATTAGTTGGGGTTTTCTAGGGGTGAGGCTGGTTTTACTGAGGGGATAATGTGTAAGACTCTCCAATGTTTTGATTAGTTGTCTTTTACTAGGGGTGAGGCTGGTTTTACTGAGGGGGATAATGTGTAAGACTCTCCAATGTTCTGATTAGTTGTCTTTTACTAGGGGTGAGGCTGGTTTTACTGAGGGGATGATGTGTAAGACTCTCCAATATTCTGATTAGTTGGGGATTTCTAGGGGTGAGGCTGGATTTACTGAGGGGATGATGTGTAAGACTCTCCAATGTTCTGATTAGTTGTCTTTTACTAGGGGTGAGGCTGGTTTTACTGAGGGGATAATGTGTAAGTCTCTCCAATATTCTGATTAGTTGTCTTTTTCTAGGGGTGAGGCTGGTTTTACTGAGGGGATGATGTGTAAGACTCTCCAATATTCTGATTAGTTGTCTTTTTCTAGGGGTGAGGCTGGTTTTACTGAGGGGATGATGTGTAAGACTCTCCAATATTCTGATTAGTTGTCTTTTTCTAGGGGTGAGGCTGGTTTTACTGAGGGGATGATGTGTAAGACTCTCCAATATTCTGATTAGTTGTCTTTTTCTAGGGGTGAGGCTGGTTTTACTGAGGGGATGATGTGTAAGACTCTCCAATATTCTGATTAGTTGTCTTTTTCTAGGGGTGAGGCTGGTTTTACTGAGGGGATGATGTGTAAGACTCTACAATATTCTGATTAGTTGTCTTTTTCTAGGGGTGAGGCTGGTTTTACTGAGGGGGGTGATGTGTAAGACTCTCCAATGTTCTGATTAGTTGTCTTTTTCTAGGGGTGAGGTTGGTTTTACTGAGGGGATGATGTGCAAGACTCTCCAATGTTCTGATTAGTTGTCTTTTTCTAGGGTGAGGCTGGTTTTACTGAGGGGATGATGTGTAAGACTCTCCAATGTTCTGATTAGTTGTCTTTTTCTAGGGGTGAGGCTGGTTTTACTGAGGGGATGATGTGTAAGACTCTCCAATGTTCTGATTAGTTGTCTTTTTCTAGGGGTGAGGTTGGTTTTACTGAGGGATGATGTGCAAGACTCTCCAATGTTCTGATTAGTTGTCTTTTTCTAGGGGTGAGGCCTGGTTTTACTGAGGGGATGATATGTAAGACTCTCCAATGTTCTGATTAGTTGTCTTTTTCTAGGGGTGAGGCTGGTTTTGCTGAGGGGATGATGTGTAAGACTCTCCAATGTTCTGATTAGTTGGGTTTTCTAGGGGTGAGGTTGGTTTTACTGAGGGGATGATGTGTAAGACTCTCCAATGTTCTGATTAGTTGGGGTTTTCTAGGGGTGAGGGTTGGTTTTACTGAGGGATGATGTGTAAGACTCTCCAATGTTCTGATTAGTTGTCTTTTTCTAGGGGTGAGGCTGGTTTTACTGAGGGATGATGTGTAAGACTCTCCAATATTCTGATTAGTTGGGGTTTTCTAGGGGTGAGGCTGGTTTTACTGAGGGGATGATGTGCAAGACTCTCCAATGTTCTGATTAGTTGTCTTTTTCTAGGGGTGAGACTGGTTTTACTGAGGGGATGATGTGCAAGACTCTCCAATGTTCTGATTAGTTGGGGTTTTCTAGGGGTGAGGCTGGTTTTACAGAGGGGATAAAGTGTAAGACTCTCCAATGTTCTGATTAGTTGGGGTTTTCTAGGGGTGAGGCTGGTTTTACTGAAGGATGATGTGCAAGACTCTCCAATATTCTGATTAGTTGGGGTTTTCTAAGGGTGAAGCTGGTTTTACTGAGGGGATGATGTGCAAGACTCTCCAATGTTCTGATTAGTTGTCTTTTCCTAGGGGTGAGGCTGGTTTTGCTGAGGGGATGATGTGTAAGACTCTCCAATGTTCTGATTAGTTGTCTTTTACTAGGGGTGAGGCTGGATTTACTGAGGGGATAATGTGTAAGACTCTCCAATGTTCTGATTAGTTGTCTTTTTCTAGGGGTGAGGCTGGTTTTACTGAGGGGATGATGTGCAAGTCTCTCCAATGTTCTGATTAGTTGTCTTTTTCTAGGGGTGAGGCTGGTTTTACTGAGGGGATGATGTGCAAGACTCTCCAATATTCTGATTAGTTGGGGTTTACTAGGGGTGAGGCTGGTTTTACTGAGGGGATGATGTGTAAGACTCTCCAATGTTCTGATTAGATGTCTTTTTCTAGGGGTGAGGCTGGTTTTACTGAGGGGATGATGTGCAAGACTCTCCAATATTCTGATTAGTTGGGGGTTTCTAGGGTGAAGCTGGTTTTACTGAGGGGATGATGTGCAAGACTCTCCAATGTTCTGATTAGTTGTCTTTTACTAGGGGTGAGGCTGGTTTTACTTAAGGGATAATGTGTAAGACTCTCCAATGTTCTGATTAGTTGTCTTTTACTAGGGGTGAGGCTGGTTTTACTGAGGGGATGATGTGCAAGACTCTCCAATGTTCTGATTAGTTGTCTTTTTCTAGGGGTGAGGCTGGTTTTACTGAGGGATGATGTGCAAGTCTCTCCAATGTTCTGATTAGTTGGGGTTTTCTAGGGGTGAGGCTGGTTTTACTGAGGGGATGATGTGCAAGTCTCTTCAATGTTCTGATTAGTTGGGGTTTTCTAGGGGTGAGGCTGGTTTTACTGAGGGGATGATGTGCAAGTCTCTCCAATGTTCTGATTAGTTGGGGTTTTCTAGGGGTGAGGCTGGTTTTACTGAGGGATGATGTGTAAGACTCTCCAATGTTCTGATTAGTTGGGGTTTACTAGGGGTGAGGCTGGTTTTACTGAGGGGATGATGTGCAAGTCTCTCCAATGTTCTGATTAGTTGGCTTTTTTCTAGGGGTGAGGCTGGTTTTACTGAGGGGATGATGTGTAAGACTCTCCAATGTTCTGATTAGTTGTATTTTTCTAGGGGTGAGGCTGGTTTTACTGAGGGGATAATGTGCAAGACTCTCCAATGTTCTGATTAGTTGCTTTTTCTAGGGGTGAGGCTGGTTTTACTGAGGGGATGATGTGTAAGACTCTCCAATGTTCTGATTAGTTGTCTTTTACTAGGGGTGAGGCTGGTTTTACTGAGGGGATGATGTGTAAGACTCTCCAGTGTTCTGATTAGTTGTCTTTTTCTAGGGGTGAGGCTGGTTTTACTGAGGGGATGATATGCAAGACTCTCCAGTGTTCTGATTAGTTGTGTTTTTCTAGGGGTGAGGCTGGTTTTACTGAGGGGATGATGTGTAAGACTCTCCAATGTTCTGATTAGTTGGGGTTTTCTAGGGGTGAGGCTGGATTTACTGAGGAGATGATGTGTAAGACTCTCAATGTTCTGATTAGTTGTCTTTTACTAGGGGTGAGGCTGGTTTAACTGAGGGGATGATGTGTAAGACTCTCCAATGTTCTGATTAGTTGTCTTTTTCTAGGGGTGAGGCTGGATTTACTGAGGGGATGATGTGTAAGACTCTCCAATGTTCTGATTAGTTGGGGTTTTCTAGGGGTGAGGCTGGATTTACTGAGGGGATAATGTGCAAGACTCTCCAATGTTTGATTAGTTGGCTTTTACTAGGGGTGAGGCTGGATTTACTGAGGGGATGATGTGTAAGACTCTCCAATGTTCTGATTAGTTGGCTTTTCTAGGGGTGAGGCTGGTTTTACTGAGGGGATAATGTGTAAGACTCTCCAATGTTCTGATTAGTTGTCTTTTACTAGGGGTGAGGCTGGTTTTACTGAGGGGATGATGTGCAAGACTCTCCAGTGTTCTGATTAGTTGTCTTTTTCTAGGGGTGAGGCTGGTTTTACTGAGGGGATGATGTGTAAGACTCTCCAGTGTTCTGATTAGTTGTCTTTTTCTAGGGTGAGGCTGGTTTTCCTGAGGGGATGATGTGTAAGACTCTCCAATGTTCTGATTAGTTGTCTTTTTCTAGGGGTGAGGCTGGTTTTACTGAGGGGTTGATGTGTAAGACTCTCCAATGTTCTGATTAGTTGTCTTTTTCTAGGGGTGAGGCTGGTTTTACTGAGGGGATGATGTGTAAGACTCTCCAATGTTCTGATTAGTTGTCTTTTACTAGGGGTGAGGCTGGTTTTACTGAGGGGGGTGATGTGCAAGACTCTCCAATGTTCTGATTAGTTGGGGTTTTCTAGGGTGAGGCTGGTTTTACGAGGGGATAATGTGTAAGACTCTCCAATGTTCTGATTAGTTGTCTTTTACTAGGGGTGAGGCTGGATTTACTGAGGGGATGATGTGTAAGACTCTCCAATGTTCTGATTAGTTGTCTTTTACTAGGGTGAGGCTGGTTTTACTGAGGGGATGATGTGCAAGACTCTCCAATGTTCTGATTAGTTGTCTTTTACTAGGGGTGAGGTTGGTTTTACTGAGGGATAATGTGTAAGACTCTCCAATGTTTTGATTAGTTGTCTTTTACTAGGGTGAGGCTGGTTTTACTGAGGGGGATAATGTGTAAGACTCTCCAATGTTCTGATTAGTTGTGTTTTTCTAGGGGTGAGGCTGGTTTTACTGAGGGGATAATGTGTAAGACTCTCCAATGTTCTGATTAGTTGGGGTTTTCTAGGGTGAGGCTGGTTTTACTGAGGGGATAATGTGTAAGACTCTCCAATGTTTTGATTAGTTGTCTTTTACTAGGGGTGAGGCTGTTTTACTGAGGGGGATAATGTGTAAGACTCTCCAATGTTCTGATTAGTTGGGGTTTTCTAGGGGTGAGGCTGGTTTTACTGAGGGGATAATGTGTAAGACTCTCCAATGTTTTGATTAGTTGTCTTTTACTAGGGGTGAGGCTGGTTTTACGAGGGGGATAAGTGGTAAGACTCTCCAATGTTCTGATTAGTTGTCTTTTACTAGGGGTGAGGCTGGTTTTACTGAGGGGATGATGTGTAAGACTCTCCAATATTCTGATTAGTTGGGATTTCTAGGGTGAGGCTGGATTTACTGAGGGGATGATGTGTAAGACTCTCCAATGTTCTGATTAGTTGTCTTTTACTAGGGGTGAGGCTGGTTTTACTGAGGGGATAATGTGTAAGACTCTCCAATATTCTGATTAGTTGGGGTTTTCTAGGGTGAGGCTGGTTTTACTAGGGGATGATGTGTAAGACTCTCCAATGTTCTGATTAGTTGTCTTTTTCTAGGGGTGAGGCTGGTTTTACTGAGGGGATGATGTGTAAGACTCTCCAATGTTCTGATTAGTTGTCTTTTTCTAGGGGTGAGGTTGGTTTACTGAGGGGATGATGTGTAAGACTCTCCAATGTTCTGATTAGTTGTCTTTTACTAGGGGTGAGGCTGGTTTTACTGAGGGGATAATGTGTAAGACTCTCCAATATTCTGAATTAGTTGGGTTTTCTAGGGGTGAGGCTGGTTTTACTAGGGGATGATGTGTAAGACTCTCCAATGTTCTGATTAGTTGTCTTTTTCTAGGGGTGAGGCTGGTTTTACTGAGGGGATGATGTGTAAGACTCTCCAATGTTCTGATTAGTTGTCTTTTTCTAGGGGTGAGGCTGGTTTTACTGAGGGGATGATGTGTAAGACTCTCCAATGTTCTGATTAGTTGTCTTTTTCTAGGGTGAGGCTGGTTTTACTGAGGGGATGATGTGTAAGACTCTCAATGTTCTGATTAGTTGTCTTTTTCTAGGGGTGAGGTTGGTTTTACTGAGGGGATGATGTGCAAGACTCTCCAATGTTCTGATTAGTTGTCTTTTCTAGGGGTGAGGCTGGTTTTACTGAGGGGATGATATGTAAGACTCTCCAATGTTCTGATTAGTTGTCTTTTTCTAGGGGTGAGGCTGGTTTTGCTGAGGGGATGATGTGTAAGACTCTCCAATGTTCGATTAGTTGGGGTTTTCTAGGGGTGAGGTTGGTTTTACTGAGGGATGATGTGTAAGACTCTCCAATGTTCTGATTAGTTGGGGTTTTCTAGGGGTGAGGTTGGTTTTACTGAGGGGATGATGTGTAAGACTCTCCAATGTTCTGATTAGTTGTCTTTTTCTAGGGGTGAGGCTGGTTTTTACTGAGGGGATGATGTGTAAGACTCTCCAATATTCTGATTAGTTGGGGTTTTCTAGGGGTGAGGCTGGTTTTACTGAGGGGATGATGTGCAAGACTCTCCAATGTTCTGATTAGTTGTCTTTTTCTAGGGTGAGACTGGTTTTACTGAGGGGATGATGTGCAAGACTCTCCAATGTTCTGATTAGTTGGGGTTTTCTAGGGGTGAGGCTGGTTTTACAGAGGGGATAAAGTGTAAGACTCTCCAATGTTCTGATTAGTTGGGGTTTTCTAGGGGTGAGGCTGGTTTTACTGAAGGATGATGTGCAAGACTCTCCAATATTCTGATTAGTTGGGGTTTTCTAAGGGTGAAGCTGGTTTACTGAGGGGATGATGTGCAAGACTCTCCAATGTTCTGATTAGTTGTCTTTTTCTAGGGGTGAGGCTGGTTTTGCTGAGGGGATGATGTGTAAGACTCTCCAATGTTCTGATTAGTTGTCTTTTACTAGGGGTGAGGCTGGATTTACTGAGGGGATAATGTGTAAGACTCTCCAATGTTCTGATTAGTTGGGGTTTTCTAGGGGTGAGGCTGGTTTTACTGAGGGGATGATGTGCAAGTCTCTCCAATGTTCTGATTAGTTGTCTTTTTCTAGGGGTGAGGCTGGTTTTACTGAGGGGATGATGTGCAAGACTCTCCAATATTCTGATTAGTTGGGGTTTACTAGGGGTGAGGCTGGTTTTACTGAGGGGATGATGTGTAAGACTCTCCAATGTTCTGATTAGATGTCTTTTTCTAGGGTGAGGCTGGTTTTACTGAGGGGATGATGTGCAAGACTCTCCAATATTCTGATTAGTTGGGGGTTTCTAGGGGTGAAGCTGGTTTTACTGAGGGGATGATGTGCAAGACTCTCCAATGTTCTGATTAGTTGTCTTTTACTAGGGTGAGGCTGGTTTTACTTAAGGGATAATGTGTAAGACTCTCCAATGTTCTGATTAGTTGTCTTTTACTAGGGGTGAGGCTGGTTTTACTGAGGGATGATGTGCAAGACTCTCCAATGTTCTGATTAGTTGTCTTTTTCTAGGGGTGAGGCTGGTTTTACTGAGGGATGATGTGCAAGTCTCTCCAATGTTCTGATTAGTTGGGGTTTTCTAGGGTGAGGCTGGTTTTACTGAGGGATGATGTGCAAGTCTCTTCAATGTTCTGATTAGTTGGGGTTTTCTAGGGGTGAGGCTGGTTTTACTGAGGGGATGATGTGCAAGTCTCTCCAATGTTCTGATTAGTTGGGGTTTTCTAGGGTGAGGCTGGTTTTACTGAGGGGATGATGTGTAAGACTCTCCAATGTTCTGATTAGTTGGGTTTACTAGGGGTGAGGCTGGTTTTACTGAGGGGATGATGTGCAAGTCTCTCCAATGTTCTGATTAGTTGGCTTTTTCTAGGGGTGAGGCTGGTTTTTACTGAGGGATGATGTGTAAGACTCTCCAATGTTCTGATTAGTTGTATTTTTCTAGGGGTGAGGCTGGTTTTACTGAGGGGATAATGTGCAAGACTCTCCAATGTTCTGAATTAAGTTGGCTTTTTCTAGGGTGAGGCTGGTTTTACTGAGGGGATGATGTGTAAGACTCTCCAATGTTCTGATTAGTTGTCTTTTACTAGGGGTGAGGCTGGTTTTACTGAGGGGATGATGTGTAAGACTCTCCAGTGTTCTGATTAGTTGTTTTTTTCTAGGGGTGAGGCTGGTTTTACTGAGGGGATGATATGCAAGACTCTCCAGTGTTCTGATTAGTTGTGTTTTTCTAGGGGTGAGGCTGGTTTTACTGAGGGGATGATGTGTAAGACTCTCCAATGTTCTGATTAGTTGGGGTTTTCTAGGGGTGAGGCTGGATTTACTGAGGAGATGATGTGTAAGACTCTCCAATGTTCCTGATTAGTTGTCTTTTACTAGGGGTGAGGCTGGTTTTACTGAGGGGGGTGATGTGCAAGACTCTCCAATGTTCTGATTAGTTGGGGTTTTCTAGGGGTGAGGCTGGTTTTACCGAGGGGATAATGTGTAAGACTCTCCAATGTTCTGATTAGTTGTCTTTTACTAGGGGTGAGGCTGGATTTACTGAGG
>JBBDGT010000008.1:58816-130262 GCA_037306005.1 Rhinophrynus dorsalis | reverse complement strand
TACAGACTCACATCTCCTTCTGTCTGTGTCACTGTGTCACCCTGCAGGGGGCGGTACATACTCCAATCTCCTTCTGTCTGTGTCACTGTGTTACCCTGCAGGGGGAGGTACAGACTCACATCTCCTTCTGTCTGTGTCACTGTGTCACCCTGCAGGGGGAGGGACAGACTCCTATATCCTTCTGTCTTTGTCACTGTGTCACCCTGCAGGAGGAGGGACAGACTCCTATCTCCTTCTGTCTGTGTCACTGTGTCACCCTGCAGTGGGAGGGACAGACTCCTATCTCCTTCTGTCTGTGTCACCCTGCAGGAGGAGGGACAGACTCATATCTCCTTCTGTCTGTATCACTATGTCACCCTGCAGGGGGAGGGACAGACTCCTATCTCCTTCTGTCTGTGTCACTGTGTCACCCTGCAGGAGGAGGTACAGACTCATATCTCCTTATGTCTGTGTCACTGTTTCACCCTGCAGGGGGAGGGACAGACTCCTATCTCCTTCTGTCTGTGTCACTGTGTCACCCTGCAGGAGGAGGTACAGACTCATATCTCCTTCTGTCTGTGTCACTGTGTCACCCTGCAGGGGAGGGACAGACGCATATCTCCTTCTGTCTGTGTCACTGTGTCACCCTGCAGGAGGAGGGACAGACTCCTATCTCCTTCTGTCTGTGTCACTGTGTCACCCTGCAGGGGGAGGGACAGACTCCTATCTCCTTCTGTCTGTGTCACTGTGTCACCCTGCAGGAGGAGGGACAGACTCCTATCTCCTTCTGTCTGTGTCACTGTGTCACCCTGCAGGGGGAGGTACAGACTCATATCTCCTTCTGTCTGTGTCACTGTGTCACCCTGCAGGAGGAGGGACAGACTGCTATCTCCTTCTGTCTGTGTCACTGTGTCACCCTGCAGGAGGAGGGACAGACTCCTATCTCCTTCTGTCTGTGTCACTGTGTCACCCTGCAGGGGGAGGTACAGACTCCTATCTCCTTCTGTCTGTGTCACTGTGTCACCCTGCAGGAGGAGGTACAGACTCCTATCTCCTTCTGTCTGTGTCACTGTGTCACCCTGCAGGAGGAGGGACAGACTCATATCTCCTTCTGTCTGTGTCACTGTGTCACCCTGCAGGAGGAGGGACAGACTCCTATCTCCTTCTGTCTGTGTCACTGTGTCACCCTGCAGGAGGAGGTACAGACTCCTATCTCCTTCTGTCTGTGTCACTGTGTCACCCTGCAGGGGGAGGGACAGACTCCTATCTCCTTCTGTCTGTGTCACTGTGTCACCCTGCAGGAGGAGGGACAGACTCATATCTCCTTCTGTCTGTGTCACTGTGTCACCCGGCAGGAGGAGGGACAGACTCCTATCTCCTTCTGTCTGTGTCATTGTGTCACCCTGCAGGAGGAGGGACAGACTCATATTTCCTTCTGTCTGTGTCACTGTGTCACCCTGCAGGGGGAGGTACAGACTCATATCTCCTTCTGTCTGTGTCACTGTGTCACCCTGCAGGGGAAGGGACAGACTCCTATCTCCTTCTGTCTGTGTCACTGTGTCACCCTGCAGGGGGAGGGACAGACTCCTGTCTCCTTCTGTCTGTGTCACTATGTCACCCTGCAGGAGGAGGGACAGACTCCTATCTCCTTCTGTCTGTGTCACTGTGTCACCCTGCAGGGGGAGGGACAGACTGATATCTCCTTCTGTCTTTGTCACTGTGTCACCCTGCAGGAGGAGGGACAGACTCCTATCTCCTTCTGTCTGTGTCACTGTGTCACCCTGCAGGAGGAGGTACAGACTACAATCTCCTTCTGTCTGTGTCACTGTGTCACCCTGCAGGAGGAGGGACAGACTCACATCTCCTTCTGTCTGTGTCACTGTGTCACCCTGCAGGGGGCGGTACAGACTCCTATCTCCTTCTGTCTGTGTCACTGTGTTACCCTGCAGGAGGAGGGACAGACTCACATCTCCTTCTGTCTGTGTCACTGTGTCACCCTGCAGGGGGCGGTACATACTCCAATCTCCTTCTGTCTGTGTCACTGTGTTACCCTGCAGGGGGAGGTACAGACTCACATCTCCTTCTGTCTGTGTCACTGTGTCACCCTGCAGGGGGAGGGACAGACTCCTATCTCCTTCTGTCTTTGTCACTGTGTCACCCTGCAGGAGGAGGGACAGACTCCTATCTCCTTCTGTCTGTGTCACTGTGTCACCCTGCAGTGGGAGGGACAGACTCCTATGTCCTTCTGTCTGTGTCACCCTGCAGGAGGAGGGACAGACTCATATCTCCTTCTGTCTGTATCACTATGTCACCCTGCAGGGGGAGGGACAGACTCCTATCTCCTTCTGTCTGTGTCACTGTGTCACCCTGCAGGAGGAGGTACAGACTCATATCTCCTTATGTCTGTGTCACTGTTTCACCCTGCAGGGGGAGGGACAGACTCCTATCTCCTTCTGTCTGTGTCACTGTGTCACCCTGCAGGAGGAGGTACAGACTCATATCTCCTTCTGTCTGTGTCACTGTGTCACCCTGCAGGGGGAGGGACAGACGCATATCTCCTTCTGTCTGTGTCACTGTGTCACCCTGCAGGAGGAGGGACAGACTCCTATCTCCTTCTGTCTGTGTCACTGTGTCACCCTGCAGGGGGAGGGACAGACTCCTATCTCCTTCTGTCTGTGTCACTGTGTCACCCTGCAGGGGGAGGGACAAACTCATATCTCCTTCTGTCTGTGTCACTGTGTCACCCTGCAGGAGGAGGTACAGACTCCTATCTCCTTCTGTCTGTGTCATTGTGTCACCCTGCAGGGGGAGGGACAGCCTCATATCTCCTTCTGTCTGTGTCACTGTGTCACCCTGCAGGAGGAGGGACAGACTCATATCTCCTTCTGTCTGTGTCACTATGTCACCCTGCAGGGGGAGGGACAGACTCCTATCTCCTTCTGTCTGTGTCACTGTGTCACCCTGCAGGGGGAGGTACAGACTCATATCTCCTTCTGTCTGTGTCACTGTGTCACCCTGCAGGAGGAGGGACAGACTCCTATCTCCTTCTGTCTGTGTCACTGTGTCACCCTGCAGGAGGAGGGACAGACTCATATCTCCTTCTGTCTGTGTCACTGTGTCATCCTGCAGGAGGAGGGACAGACTCATATTTCCTTCTGTCTGTGTCACTGTGTCACCCTGCAGGGGAGGTACAGACTCATATCTCCTTCTGTCTGTGTCACTGTGTCACCCTGCAGGAGGAGGGACAGACTCCTATCTCCTTCTGTCTGTGTCACTGTGTCACCCTGCAGGAGGAGGGACAGACTCATATCTCCTTCTGTCTGTGTCACTGTGTCACCCTGCAGGAGGAGGTACAGACTCATATCTCCTTCTGTCTGTGTCACTGTGTCACCCTGCAGGAGGAGGGACAGACTGATATCTTCTTCTGTCTGTGTCACTGTGTCACCCTGCAGGGGGGGACAGACTGATATATCCTTCTGTCTGTGTCACTGTGTCACCCTGCAGGAGGAGGGACAGACTCCTATCTCCTTATGTCTGTGTCACTGTGTCACCCTGCAGGGGAGGGACAGACTCATATCTCCTTCTGTCTGTGTCACTGTATCACCCTGCAGGGGGAGGGACAGACTCATATCTCCTTCTGTCTGTGTCACTGTGTCACCCTGCAGGGGGAGGGACAGACTCCTATCTCCTTCTGTCTGTGTCACTGTGTCACCCTGCAGGGGGGCGGTACAGACTCCTATCTCCTTCTGTCTGTGTCACTGTGTCACCCTGCAGGAGGAGGGACAGACTCATATCTCCTTCTGTCTGTGTCACTGTGTCACCCTGCAGGGGGAGGGACAGACTCCTATCTCCTTCTGTCTGTGTCACTGTGTCACCCTGCAGGGGGAGGGACAGACTCATATCTCCTTCTGTCTGTGTCACTGTATCACCCTGCAGGGGGAGGGACAGACTCATATCTCCTTCTGTCTGTGTCACTGTGTCACCCTGCAGGGGGAGGGACAGACTCCTATCTCCTTCTGTCTGTGTCACTGTGTCACCCTGCAGGGGGCGGTACAGACTCCTATCTCCTTCTGTCTGTGTCACTGTGTCACCCTGCAGGAGGAGGGACAGACTCATATCTCCTTCTGTCTGTGTCACTGTGTCACCCTGCAGGGGGAGGGACATACTCCTATCTCCTTCTGTCTGTGTCACTGTGTCACCCTGCAGGAGGAGGGACAGACTCATATCTCCTTCTGTCTGTGTCACTGTGTCACCCTGCAGGAGGAGGGACAGACTCATATCTCCTTCTGTCTATGTCACTGTGTCACCCTGCAGAAGGAGGTACAGACTCATATCTCCTTCTGTCTGTGTCACTGTGTCACCCTGCAGGAGGAGGGACAGACTCATATCTCCTTCTGTCTGTGTCACTGTGTCACCCTGCAGGAGGAGGGACAGACTCATATCTCCTTCTGTCTGTGTCACTGTGTCACCCTGCAGGAGGAGGGACAGACTCCTATCTCCTTCTGTCTGTGTCACTGTGTCACCTTGCAGGAGGAGGGACAGACTCATATCTCCTTCTGTCTGTGTCACTGTGTCACCCTGCAGGAGGATGGACAGACTCCTATCTCCTTCTGTCTGTGTCACTGTGTCACCCTGCAGGGGGAGGGACAGACTCATATCTCCTTCTGTCTGTGTCACTGTGTCACTCTGCAGGAGGAGGGACAGACTCCTATCTCCTTCTGTCTGTGTCACTGTGTCACCCTGCAGGGGGAGGGACAGACTCATATCTCCTTCTGTCTGTGTCACTGTGTCACCCTGCAGGAGGAGGGACAGACTCACATCTCCTTCTGTCTGTGTCACTGTGTCACCCTGCAGGGGGCGGTACAGACTCCTATCTCCTTCTGTCTGTGTCACTGTGTTACCCTGCAGGAGGAGGGACAGACTCACATCTCCTTCTGTCTGTGTCACTGTGTCACCCTGCAGGGGGCGGTACATACTCCAATCTCCTTCTGTCTGTGTCACTGTGTTACCCTGCAGGGGGAGGTACAGACTCACATCTCCTTCTGTCTGTGTCACTGTGTCACCCTGCAGGGGGAGGGACAGACTCCTATCTCCTTCTGTCTTTGTCACTGTGTCACCCTGCAGGAGGAGGGACAGACTCCTATCTCCTTCTGTCTGTGTCACTGTGTCACCCTGCAGTGGGAGGGACAGACTCCTATCTCCTTCTGTCTGTGTCACCCTGCAGGAGGAGGGACAGACTCATATCTCCTTCTGTCTGTATCACTATGTCACCCTGCAGGGGGAGGGACAGACTCCTATCTCCTTCTGTCTGTGTCACTGTGTCACCCTGCAGGAGGAGGTACAGACTCATATCTCCTTATGTCTGTGTCACTGTTTCACCCTGCAGGGGGAGGGACAGACTCCTATCTCCTTCTGTCTGTGTCACTGTGTCACCCTGCAGGAGGAGGTACAGACTCATATCTCCTTCTGTCTGTGTCACTGTGTCACCCTGCAGGGGGAGGGACAGACGCATATCTCCTTCTGTCTGTGTCACTGTGTCACCCTGCAGGAGGAGGGACAGACTCCTATCTCCTTCTGTCTGTGTCACTGTGTCACCCTGCAGGGGGAGGGACAGACTCCTATCTCCTTCTGTCTGTGTCACTGTGTCACCCTGCAGGGGGAGGGACAAACTCATATCTCCTTCTGTCTGTGTCACTGTGTCACCCTGCAGGAGGAGGTACAGACTCCTATCTCCTTCTGTCTGTGTCATTGTGTCACCCTGCAGGGGGAGGGACAGCCTCATATCTCCTTCTGTCTGTGTCACTGTGTCACCCTGCAGGAGGAGGGACAGACTCATATCTCCTTCTGTCTGTGTCACTATGTCACCCTGCAGGGGGAGGGACAGACTCCTATCTCCTTCTGTCTGTGTCACTGTGTCACCCTGCAGGGGGAGGTACAGACTCATATCTCCTTCTGTCTGTGTCACTGTGTCACCCTGCAGGAGGAGGGACAGACTCCTATCTCCTTCTGTCTGTGTCACTGTGTCACCCTGCAGGAGGAGGGACAGACTCATATCTCCTTCTGTCTGTGTCACTGTGTCATCCTGCAGGAGGAGGGACAGACTCATATTTCCTTCTGTCTGTGTCACTGTGTCACCCTGCAGGGGGAGGTACAGACTCATATCTCCTTCTGTCTGTGTCACTGTGTCACCCTGCAGGAGGAGGGACAGACTCCTATCTCCTTCTGTCTGTGTCACTGTGTCACCCTGCAGGAGGAGGACAGACTCATATCTCCTTCTGTCTGTGTCACTGTGTCACCCTGCAGGAGGAGGTACAGACTCATATCTCCTTCTGTCTGTGTCACTGTGTCACCCTGCAGGAGGAGGGACAGACTGATATCTTCTTCTGTCTGTGTCACTGTGTCACCCTGCAGGGGGGGGACAGACTGATATATCCTTCTGTCTGTGTCACTGTGTCACCCTGCAGGAGGAGGGACAGACTCCTATCTCCTTATGTCTGTGTCACTGTGTCACCCTGCAGGGGGAGGGACAGACTTATATCTCCTTCTGTCTGTGTCACTGTATCACCCTGCAGGGGGAGGGACAGACTCATATCTCCTTCTGTCTGTGTCACTGTGTCACCCTGCAGGGGGAGGGACAGACTCCTATCTCCTTCTGTCTGTGTCACTTGTGTCACCCTGCTGGGGGGCGGTACAGACTCCTATCTCCTTCTGTCTGTGTCACTGTGTCACCCTGCAGGAGGAGGGACAGACTCATATCTCCTTCTGTCTGTGTCACTGTGTCACCCTGCAGGGGGAGGGACAGACTCCTATCTCCTTCTGTCTGTGTCACTGTGTCACCCTGCAGGGGGAGGGACAGACTCATATCTCCTTCTGTCTGTGTCACTGTATCACCCTGCAGGGGGAGGGACAGACTCATATCTCCTTCTGTCTGTGTCACTGTGTCACCCTGCAGGGGGAGGGACAGACTCCTATCTCCTTCTGTCTGTGTCACTGTGTCACCCTGCAGGGGGCGGTACAGACTCCTATCTCCTTCTGTCTGTGTCACTGTGTCACCCTGCAGGAGGAGGGACAGACTCATATCTCCTTCTGTCTGTGTCACTGTGTCACCCTGCAGGGGGAGGGACATACTCCTATCTCCTTCTGTCTGTGTCACTGTGTCACCCTGCAGGAGGAGGGACAGACCTCATATCTCCTTCTGTCTGTGTCACTGTGTCACCCTGCAGGAGGAGGGACAGACTCATATCTCCTTCTGTCTGTGTCACTGTGTCACCCTGCAGAAGGAGGTACAGACTCATATCTCCTTCTGTCTGTGTCACTGTGTCACCCTGCAGGAGGAGGGACAGACTCATATCTCCTTCTGTCTGTGTCACTGTGTCACCCTGCAGGAGGAGGGACAGACTCATATCTCCTTCTGTCTGTGTCACTGTGTCACCCTGCAGGAGGAGGGACAGACTCCTATCTCCTTCTGTCTGTGTCACTGTGTCACCCTGCAGGAGGAGGGACAGACTCATATCTCCTTCTGTCTGTGTCACTGTGTCACCCTGCAGGAGGATGGACAGACTCCTATCTCCTTCTGTCTGTGTCACTGTGTCACCCTGCAGGGGGAGGGACAGACTCATATCTCCTTCTGTCTGTGTCACTGTGTCACTCTGCAGGAGGAGGGACAGACTCCTATCTCCTTCTGTCTGTGTCACTGTGTCACCCTGCAGGGGGAGGGACAGACTCATATCTCCTTCTGTCTGTGTCACTGTGTCACCCTGCAGGGGGAGGGACAGACTCCTATCTCCTTCTGTCTGTGTCACTGTGTCACCCTGCAGGAGGATGGACAGACTCCTATCTCCTTCTGTCTGTGTCACTGTGTCACCCTGCAGGAGGAGGGACAGACTCATATCTCCTTCTGTCTGTGTCACTGTGTCACCCTGCAGGAGGAGGTACAGACTACAATCTCCTTCTGTCTGTGTCACTGTGTCACCCTGCAGGAGGAGGGACAGACTCCTATCTCCTTCTGTCTGTGTCACTGTGACCCTGCAGGGGGAGGGACAGACTCCTATCTCCTTCTGTCTGTGTCACTGTGTCACCCTGCAGGGGGAGGGACAGACTCCTATCTCCTTCTGTCTGTGTCACTGTGTCACCCTGCAGGAGGAGGACAGACTCCTGTCTCCTTCTGTCTGTGTCACTGTGTCACCCTGCAGGGGGAGGGACAGACTCCTATCTCCTTCTGTCTGTGTCACTGTGTCACCCTGCAGGAGGAGGGACAGACTCCTATCTCCTTCTGTCTGTGTCACTGTGTCACCCTGCAGGAGGATGGACAGACTCCTATCTCCTTCTGTCTGTGTCACTGTGTCACCCTGCAGGAGGAGGGACAGACTCATATCTCCTTCTGTCTGTGTCACTGTGTCACCCTGCAGGAGGAGGTACAGACTACAATCTCCTTCTGTCTGTGTCACTGTGTCACCCTGCAGGAGGAGGGACAGACTCCTATCTCCTTCTGTCTGTGTCACTGTGACCCTGCAGGGGGAGGGACAGACTCCTATCTCCTTCTGTCTGTGTCACTGTGTCACCCTGCAGGGGGAGGGACAGACTCCTATCTCCTTCTGTCTGTGTCACTGTGTCACCCTGCAGGAGGAGGGACAGACTCCTGTCTCCTTCTGTCTGTGTCACTGTGTCACCCTGCAGGGGGAGGTACAGACTCCTATCTCCTTCTGTCTGTGTCACTGTGTCACCCTGCAGGAGGAGGGACAGACTCCTATCTCCTTCTTTCTGTGTCACTGTGTCACCCTGCAGGAGGAGGGACAGACTCCTATCTCCTTCTGTCTGTGTCACTGTGTCACCCTGCAGGGGGAGGGACAGACTCCTATCTCCTTCTGTCTGTGTCACTGTGTCACCCTGCAGGAGGAGGGACAGACTCCTATCTCCTTCTGTCTGTGTCACTGTGTCACCCTGCAGGAGGAGGGACAGACTCATATCTCCTTCTGTCTGTGTCACTGTGTCACTCTGCAGGAGGAGGGACAGACTCCTATCTCCTTCTGTCTGTGTCACTGTGTCACCCTGCAGGGAGGAGGGACAGACTCCTATCTCCTTCTGTCTGTGTCACTGTGTCACCCTGCAGGAGGATGGACAGACTCCTATCTCCTTCTGTCTGTGTCACTGTGTCACCCCTGCAGGAGGAGGGACAGACTCATATCTCCTTCTGTCTGTGTCACTGTGTCACCCTGCAGGAGGAGGTACAGACTACAATCTCCTTCTGTCTGTGTCACTGTGTCACCCTGCAGGAGGAGGGACAGACTCCTATCTCCTTCTGTCTGTGTCACTGTGACCCTGCAGGGGAGGGACAGACTCCTATCTCCTTCTGTCTGTGTCACTGTGTCACCCTGCAGGGGGAGGGACAGACTCCTATCTCCTTCTGTCTGTGTCACTGTGTCACCCTGCAGGAGGAGGGACAGACTCCTGTCTCCTTCTGTCTGTGTCACTGTGTCACCCTGCAGGGGGAGGTACAGACTCCTATCTCCTTCTGTCTGTGTCACTGTGTCACCCTGCAGGAGGAGGGACAGACTCCTATCTCCTTCTTTCTGTGTCACTGTGTCACCCTGCAGGAGGAGGGACAGACTCCTATCTCCTTCTGTCTGTGTCACTGTGTCACCCTGCAGGGGGAGGGACAGACTCCTATCTCCTTCTGTCTGTGTCACTGTGTCACCCTGCAGGAGGAGGGACAGACTCCTATCTCCTTCTGTCTGTGTCACTGTGTCACCCTGCAGGAGGAGGGACAGACTCATATCTCCTTCTGTGTGTGTCACTGTGTCACCCTGCAGGAGGAGGGACAGACTCCTATCTCCTTCTGTCTGTGTCACTGTGTCACCCTGCAGGGGGAGGGACAGACTCATATCTCCTTCTGTCTGTGTCACTGTGTCACCCTGCAGGGGGAGGGACAGACTCATATCTCCTTCTGTCTGTGTCACTGTGTCACCCTGCAGGAGGAGGTACAGACTCCTATCTCCTTCTGTCTGTGTCACTGTGACCCTGCAGGAGGAGGGACAGACTCATATCTCCTTCTGTCTGTGTCACTGTGTCACCCTGCAGGAGGAGGGACAGACTGATATCTTCTTCTGTCTGTGTCACTGTGTCACCCTGCAGGAGGAGGGACAGACTGATATCTTCTTCTGTCTGTGTCACTGTGTCACCCTGCAGGAGGAGGGACAGACTCCTATCTCCTTATGTCTGTGTCACTGTGTCACCCTGCAGGGGGAGGGACAGACTCATATCTCCTTCTGTCTGTGTCACTGTGTCACCCTGCAGGAGGAGGTACAGACTCCTATCTCCTTCTGTCTGTGTCACTGTGACCCTGCAGGAGGAGGGACAGACTCATATCTCCTTCTGTCTGTGTCACTGTGTCACCCTGCAGGAGGAGGGACAGACTCATATCTCCTTCTGTCTGTGTCACTGTGTCACCCTGCAGGAGGAGGGACAGACTCATATCTCCTTCTGTCTGTGTCACTGTGTCACCCTGCAGGGGGAGGGACAGACTCCTATCTCCTTCTGTCTGTGTCACTGTGTCACCCTGCAGGGGGAGGGACAGACTCCTATCTCCTTCTGTCTGTGTCACTGTGTCACCCTGCAGGGGGAGGGACAGACTCCTATCTCCTTCTGTCTGTGTCACTCTGACCCTGCAGGAAGAGGGACAGACTTATAGCTCGTTATGTTTATGAGGAGGGGGGAGATAGAGCCACCCTGTGTTTTTGTTGCTAGTTATGGGGGTACCAGACTTAGCTGCTCCTGTTTTGTCACCCCATTGGGGGAGGGATAAAGTCACATCTGTGCCATTTTTGTACCCCGGGGGTAATGTGCTGTAGTTTATGGTGACCTTGATTTGTCTTTCTGTCCCCAGGGCTTGGATGGGCTTTGATCTTCTCACCCTCCATGGCAGCAGTGACCTGTTACTTCTCTAGCCACCGGTCGCTGGCTACGGGCTTTGTCCTTACTGGTGCGGGCGTTTTCTCCTTCGCCCTGACTCCCCTCCTTCAGTATCTGATGGATCTGTACTCCTGGCACGGTGCCTTGCTCCTGCTCTCTGGCGTTGCTCTACATTCGGTGCCATGTGGTGCCCTCCTCCGGCCCCTGCCAGGGGAGCCACGCGGCCGCTCTTTTCTTTGGGGCTGGAAGTTGTTGGGCGTTGGGCCATTCCTGCGATACTGTCTGGCCATCACCTTCATCAACGCTGGATACTTTGTGCCGTATGCCCACCTGGTAGCTCACATGAGGAGAAGAGGTGCAGACGAGTGGCAGGCTGCCCTGTGGATGTCGATAGTGGGAGTGGCAGATGTGGGGGGACGTCTTTTTGCAGGCTGGATTTCTGATCTTGCCCCTCTGCGGACCCTGGCGCTCCTCAGCCTGTGGACGGGCATGACTGGCGTGGCTCTGGGACTGCTTCCGTTGGCAAGAAAAGTGGTAGAGATGGGTGTAGCTGCGGTGGCATTTGGCTTCTTTGCTGGGGCTCTCACCCCTGGGGTGTTCTCTTCCCTCCCTTCAGTGGTAGGAGACCAGAAAGTGCTGCCTGCCCTTGGATTGCTGCAGATGATAGAAAGTGGAGGGGGTCTCTTGGGAGCCCCAATATCAGGTGAGGATCCATTAACAAGAATTGCCTGCATTCTGTCATTTATCTAGATCTGTATCGATTTCCCCTAGAATGCAAGTCAATCATTCTGACGTGATCTAGTCCTTATACAACCATTCTGATTCCTACTAATAATGCTGTTGTTCATCCCACTGTATAGAATACTGTCAGTCAGTAACCGTTCTAATATCTAACCGATTCCAGAAGTCAAACTCACAGGTCTATTATTTCCTGGTTTAAATGTTGCCCCCTTTTTTTTAATAACTCTTTTAAAGGAATAGTAATATTTCATTTTAATAGCAACTCAGATCCTTCAGCATAATGAATAGTACTGCTGCCTGAGGCTCTTATTCCTCCAATCTGTTTAGTTACGATGTAATTAGATGCTGAAGTCGATCGCTCACTCCCCTTTTGGCTATCCTAAGCCGCTTCCCCTCAGTTCTGAAATCTGGTCTCTTGACCGGACAGATCACAATGGGGGACAATCTTCCCTCAGTCCATATGAGGAAAAACCTGCCCTCTCATTGGCCAGAGGGCGCTCCAGCTTACAAGGAGAAATCCTCTGCCGTCAGAGGAGGCTGGATCGAGGATAGGGGGGGGTAGAGGGAGAGTGAGAGACTGCAGTGCAGAGGTATACCTGAGTCTGTCCAGAAGGAAGCACAGGATCAACGTTAAAGGTTTAATTTCGGCCAAATGAAGAATTAAAATAAAAAATTACTATAGTATAACATCTAGTTGCTATATAAACTCTATTTAGGGGTGATAGATCCCTCTTATCACATACATTTTATTTTACCTGTATTATTTGAAATATGCCATGCTGTGTTGTTTCACCCCCACCACCTTTTCTAGTTTAATCCCCCTCCGACCTTATAGCCATCCTATCCCCTAACACAGTCGCCTCCCTTCCACTAAGCATAGCAAAACATCACTGGGGCATCTCTGGGAGCCCCTGAATAAATCTTCAGGCAAACCCAGGGGACATATGTCCAGGGAATGGATATTGGGGAAGTTTAGATGTGTGGACAATAAATCCAATATATTAATTTAAAAATGTTTTACCAGGAAGAATACACTCGTAGATATAGCCTAGAGATAGCTTTTACAGTAAGAGAAACAATAACAATATAAACACACAGAAAGTTATATACTTATATTTATTGCTTTAGATACAACTTACATTTTTGCAGTGAAGGAACATGACCAAGTCATATGGAAAAGGGTCCTCTGATCTGTTTGGCATTTAGAACAAAGGAAATCAGTGGCTCTTCACTTATCTAGGAGTTTACTGGGGGTAAAATATATTCTGTGAAAAAAAGTATAATTTACCGTAAAATCTCGGGTATAATATGCACAATTTTACCCCACTTCACCTTATGTGAAGTGGGGGGTGCGTATTATACACGAGGTTTTTTTTTTCTAAAAAAAAAAAGAAGTTGTCTGGCAGCTATTTTCCCACCCCCGGCGCTATCCGCTTTCAAAATAATGTTTACCAGGCTCCACTGAGGAAACAGAATAGAAGGCAAACTTCATCTGTGTAAATGTTCCCTGCGGGCGGCATGCTTGCATTTGCCGCCCGCTTCCTTCAATTGGCTTTCAGGACCTTCTGCCTCCAGCCAATGGTAATGCGCTGTGAGGATCTCAAGGTCCTCACAGGGCAATACCACAGGCGGGAGGTCCCGCAGCCCTTTGAAGGAAGCGGGCGGCAAATGCAAGCATGCCGCCCGCAGAGAACATTTACACAGATGAAGTTTGCCTTGTATTCTGTTTCCTCAGTGGAGCATGGTAAGCGTTATTTTGAAAGCAGATAGCGCCGGGGGTGGGAGGGAAGATAGGTGCCAGACATAAAATGTTATTTTGGAAGGGGGAAAACAAGGGTGCGTATTATACACAGGCACTCTTGTTTTCCCCTAAATCTTAGGTATAATATGCACCGGCGTATTAGTCACAGGTGCGTATTATACCTGAGATTTCACGGTAGTCCTTGGAGCTGATCTGTGTGCTTGTGAGGGATGTCGGCCGTGATCTCTTCTGAGGCAGCTTTCTTAGGAGATGGTCTGAGCAGGTTTTAGATGGGGGAAGAGTGTTGTGTGATGTCAGGGTAGCCAAACCGAGTCTGGAAGGCGTGTCTTAATTGCACGTACCTGAAACGCACTCTATTGCGAGACATTGAATTCACACCCAAATATATCATACTAGTGTAAAAGCCCATGTGCATGGGCCATGGAGCAGTGAGATAACGGCAGTACGCAGAGCAGGACTGGCCTCTTAACCCTTTGAGTGTGTTGGGTCCCCCTCTGGCACTCAAATGGTTAACATTACCTAGACCTGCTCTGCGTACTGCCGTTACCTCACTTCTCCACGTGACTGCGCTGCCTCACTCACGCGATGCAATCATGCGCAGTACAGACTGGCCGAATGCGGGCAATCTCTACTGTGCATGACTGCATCGTGACAACATTTCTGGCCTTTTATTATGTAGGATGTTTTAAGCTTTCTTTCTTGTTTAAGGTGCAGTAGGTAACTTACCCTTTGCATGGCCGATGCTGAACATTCCTGTAATTATGTCATACTGAGAGCACGTCTCTGTAGGAGTCTAGGACTGTGGTAATCAGATTTTTATTGGGACCCATGAAAGACTCTGAAAAGAGCAGTCTGAGAGCACTCCAAAAGGACCGAAAAGGTCTTTCTCCAGTACTGCCGGAGGGTTATTAGGATTTGTCCAAAACCACCAGGATAGATATAATAATATTCAGCTGTTAGGAAGAGCAAGATTACCTGTTAGGAAGAGCAAGATTACCTGTTTTGGCAGGGGCCTGGACTGGATCTAGGCTAAAGGAGCACGGTATTTTGTCAGCGAATCATAGTTGCAGAGTTGTGAAATATACAGAGATATCTGGGGAGAAAAATATAGTTAATTATTTCTACTTTCCCCATGAAGTAAAATGCAAAAGATGCCCAAGATTAAAGGGATAGTAATACTTAAGATGTAAAAAAAGTATGTTGTAGGGTTTATCCCCCTGAGTAAAACAAGAGTACTCCCACCGCTGAAAGGTGTTTCGTTCAAAAGTTATTCATTTTCAAAGTTGAATTTTTTAGGTGCAATATCACAGTGGCCTGAAATTGTACAGTGGCGCTGTTGCTACACCATCCTATGGAGATTTATGGTCCCGGGACCAGAGTGTCCATAGGATTGTGTAGCAACAGCGCCACTGTACAATTTCAGGCCACTGTGATATTACACCTAAAAAATTCAACTTTGAAAATTAATAACTTTTGAATGAAACACCTCTCAGCAGTGGGAGTGCTCTTGTTTTACTCAGGGGGAAAAACCCTACAACATATTTTTTTTTTACATTTTTATTATTACTATACCTTTAAGGTGGAAATCACAGGGGTTATAGTATGAATTAAGATACATGGGGATTTTAATGTAGGGGTCGCCCATATTCCTTTGAGTGCTGGGGTTTGGGGAATTTTTTCTAGTTTGTATGTAGGGAAAAAACAAATCTATCATCCTCTTCAGCCATGCTCAATCCACTGCAGGATGAAGGCCTCCTCAGCAAGTTTCTGTCATGCAGTGCTCCGTTGCCCGTTGCTCTCGCTATACTGTCGGCTGGTTCATGCATGCGCTCCTTGTCCGCTCGTCCGCTTCTGGGTTTCCAGCGACGTGCTGTGGTGTGACGTCAGACGTTCGCGACGCCATAAAACGCTAGGCGGCCTGAGTCTCGGTGCTCTGCTATTGAGTTCCCCTGCGTCCTCACTAGTTTTCCAGCGGTTTTATTTTAATTGTTGTGTTCCGGACCTTGTCTTTCCTCAGACTCTTGATTTTTAGTGCTGACAGCCCCTGACTTTTGCTAGTTTCTGACCACTCTCTCCCTCTTACCGATTTTGTACTGCGTTCTCGGTTTTTCTTTTTGGGGAATTATTCTGGCATCTAGGCTTCCCTGTTTATTATTTATTTAGTTATTGCTGGTTCTTTTCATCTTCAATTCATATTATTTCTAGCATCCTGCTACCCTCAGAGCCGTACCGGGCTCAGAGAAGTTTTTCAGGTTGCTTATTTATTCCTTTTTGACAGTTTCTAACAACTTTGATCCTGTGCCTTTTGTTACCACTGTGTACAGACAAAATGTGGAAATTGCATCTACCCATCTTGTCTTTGGTCTTCTTATTGGGCGTTTAGTATTGAGTGGAATCCATTCCAATTTTTGGTCCATCTGCCATCGAGTCTTCTTGCTATGTAACCTGCCCCATGTTCTTTGTTCTTTCAGAGATGTCATACACACGTTTTTCAGGGTTTTTTTTGTCTTGTTCAGAATTCAACTCTCCGATCGCTTCAGTCAGATTAGTAAATTTGTCTTAAAGAAAATACTACTAATTTTTCCAAATTTTCACCACCCCTATATTATTTGTTGTTCAGTATCCATCATGTTGATTCCACGTGTTGACATTTTCTGCCCAAGGTAAACATACTTGTCCACTTCTATTTCATCTACTGTGATTTTCCTTGGTGCGGTAAATTTGTTAAATGTGACTTGATTTTTGTTGATATTCATCTTCAGACTAAATTTTCTCTTTCCTGTTATATCTGTTCAATGCGTTCTTGCAGTTCTTCAGGACGCCTGGCAAATAGTATGTTATTGCCTGCAAAACGTACGTGATGTAGATAGTCTCCACTGGTCTTAAGTCCTTTTTTGTCCCAATTTGCAGAAAATTTCTTCTAAAGGAGCAGAAAATAGTTTTGGGGAGATTGTGCCTTCTTGTCGGACCTCTTTTTTTTTATGCTGATTAGAAATTTATCAGGCTTTTTTGTAATTGATGCAGTTGCATTTTCATATATTGATTGGAGGATTTTGATGTAAGCTCTATCTGATCCTTGGTTGATCAGGGCATTGATTATTGCTTGCTTTTTCACTGGGTCAAAAGCCTTTTCGTAGTCAATGAACTCTATGCATAATGGAAGGTTTTAATCACCTCGTAGATCACTGGCAATATTTGTATTGGTCGGTAGATTTTTGATCCACCTTATCACCTGTTTTGTTCAATAAGAGGACTTCTGCATTTTTCCAGGTTTCAGGCACGTAGCCGAGTAGTAGGTATTTTGAAAATAGTTTATCTAGGACTTTGAATAAGGGTTGATCTCCGGCTTCCAACATTTCAGTAGTAACTTTATCCGGTCCATCTGCTTTACCATTTTTCATTGATTTTATTGCACCTTCTACATATACCAAAACTTCTGGCACAGCTTCAGCCTCTGGCACTGCATTCATTTGTGTCCTTCATCCTCTGGCACTGCATTCAGTTGTTGTCCTTCATCCTCTGGCACTGCATTCAGTTGGTGTCCTTCATCCTCTGGCACTGCATTCAGTTGGTGTCCTTCATCCTCTGGTGCTGCATTCAGTTCTTGTCCTTCGTCCTCTGGCACTGCATTCAGTTGTTGTCCTTCATCCTCTGGCACTGCATTCATTTGTGTCCTTCACCCTCTGGCGCTGCATTCAGTTGTCCTTCATCCTCTGGCACTGCATTCAGTTCTTGTCCTTCATCCTCTGGCACCACATTCAGTTGGTGTCCTTCATCCTCTGGCGCTGCATTCAGTTGTCCTTCATCCTCTGGCACTGCATTCAGTTCTTGTCCTTCATCCTCTGGCACTGCATTCAGTTGGTGTCCTTCATCCTCTGGCACTGCATTCAGTTGGTGTCCTTCAGCCTCTGGCGCTGCATTCAGTTCGTGTCCTTCATCCTCTGGCACTGCATTCAGTTCGTGTCCTTCATCCTCTGGCACTGCATTCAGTTGTCGTCCTTCATCCTCTGGCGCTGCATTCAGTTATTGTCCTTCATCCTCTGGCACTGCATTCAGTTGTTGTCCTTCATCCTCTGGCACTGCATTCAGTTCTTGTCCTTCATCCTCTGGCACTGCATTCAGTTCTTGTCCTTCACCCTCTGACACTGCATTCAGTTATTGTCCTTCATCCTCTGGCACTGCATTCAGTTCTTGTCCTTCATCCTCTGGCACTGCATTCAGTTCTTGTCCTTCATCCTCTGGCACTGCATTCAGTTGGTGTCCTTCATCCTCTGGCACTGCATTCAGTTCTTGTCCTTCATCCTCTGGCACTGCATTCAGTTCTTGTCCTTCATCCTCTAGCACTGTATTCAGTTCTTGTCCTTCATCCTCTGGCACTGCATTCAGTTCTTGTCCTTCATCCTCTGGCACTGCATTCAGTTCTTGTCCTTCATCCTCTGGCGCTGCATTCAGTTCTTGTCCTTTATCCTCTGGCACTGCATTCAGTTCTTGTCCTTCATCCTCTGGCACTGCATTCAGTTCTTGTCCTTCATCCTCTGGCACTGCATTCAGTTCTTGTCCTTCATCCTCTGGCACTGCATTCAGTTCTTGTCCTTCATCCTCTAGCACTGTATTCAGTTCTTGTCCTTCATCCTCTGGCACTGCATTCAGTTGGTGTCCTTCATCCTCTGTCACTGCATTCAGTTCTTGTCCTTCATCCTCTGGTGCTGCATTCAGTTGGTGTCCTTCATCCTCTGGCACTGCATTCAGTTCGTGTCCTTCATCCTCTGGCACTGCATTCAGTTCTTGTCCTTCATCCTCTGGCGCTGCATTCAGTTGGTGTCCTTCATCCTCTGTCACTGCATTCAGTTATTGTCCTTCATCCTCTGGCACTGCATTCAGTTGGTGTCCTTCATCCTCTGGCACTGCATTCAGTTATTGTCCTTCATCCTCTGGCACTGCATTCAGTTGGTGTCCTTCATCCTCTGTCACTGCATTCAGTTCTTGTCCTTCATCCTCTGGCACCACATTCAGTTGGTGTCCTTCATCCTCTGGCACTGCATTCAGTTCTTGTCCTTTATCCTCTGGCACTGCATTCAGTTCTTGTCCTTCATCCTCTAGCACTGTATTCAGTTCGTGTCCTTCATCCTCTGGCACTGCATTCAGTTCTTGTCCTTCATCCTCTGGCGCTGCATTCATTTGGTGTCCTTCATCCTCTGTCACTGCATTCAGTTATTGTCCTTCATCCTCTGGCACTGCATTCAGTTGGTGTCCTTCATCCTCTGGCACTGCATTCAGTTATTGTCCTTCATCCTCTGGCACTGCATTCAGTTGGTGTCCTTCATCCTCTGGTACTGCATTCAGTTCTTGTCCTTCATCCTCTGGCACCACATTCAGTTGGTGTCCTTCATCCTCTGGCACTGCATTCAGTTCTTCTCCTTTATCCTCTGGCACTGCATTCAGTTCTTGTCCTTCATCCTCTGGCACTGCATTCATTTCTTGTCCTTCATCCTCTGGCACCACATTCAGTTGGTGTCCTTCATCCTCTGGCACTGCATTCAGTTCTTGTCCTTCATCCTCTGGTGCTGCATTCAGTTCTTGTCCTTCATCCTCTGGCACTGCATTCAGTTGTCATCCTTCATCCTCTGGCACTGCATTCAGTTCTTGTCCTTTATCCTCTGGCACTGCATTCAGTTCTTGTCCTTCATCCTCTAGCACTGTATTCAGTTCGTGTCCTTCATCCTCTGGCACTGCATTCAGTTCTTGTCCTTCATCCTCTGGCGCTGCATTCATTTGGTGTCCTTCATCCTCTGTCACTGCATTCAGTTATTGTCCTTCATCCTCTGGCACTGCATTCAGTTGGTGTCCTTCATCCTCTGGCACTGCATTCAGTTATTGTCCTTCATCCTCTGGCACTGCATTCAGTTGGTGTCCTTCATCCTCTGGTACTGCATTCAGTTCTTGTCCTTCATCCTCTGGCACCACATTCAGTTGGTGTCCTTCATCCTCTGGCACTGCATTCAGTTCTTCTCCTTTATCCTCTGGCACTGCATTCAGTTCTTGTCCTTCATCCTCTGGCACTGCATTCATTTCTTGTCCTTCATCCTCTGGCACCACATTCAGTTGGTGTCCTTCATCCTCTGGCACTGCATTCAGTTCTTGTCCTTCATCCTCTGGTGCTGCATTCAGTTCTTGTCCTTCATCCTCTGGCACTGCATTCAGTTGTCATCCTTCATCCTCTGGCACTGCATTCAGTTCTTGTCCTTCATCCTCTGGCACTGCATTCAGTTGTTGTCCTTCATCCTCTGGCACTGCATTCAGTTGTTGTCCTTCATCCTCTGGCACTGCATTCAGTTATTGTCCTTCATCCTCTGGCACTGCATTCAGTTGGTGTCCTTCATCCTCTGGCACTGCATTCAGTTGTCGTCCTTCATCCTCTGGCGCTGCATTCAGTTATTGTCCTTCATCCTCTGGCACTGCATTCAGTTCTTGTCCTTCATCCTCTGGCGCTGCGTTCAGTTCTTGTCCTTCATCCTCTGGCACTGTATTCAGTTCTTGTCCTTCATCCTCTGGCACTGCATTCAGTTCTTGTCCTTCATCCTCTGGCACTGCATTCAGTTCTTGTCCTTCATCCTCTGGCACTGCATTCAGTTATTGTCCTTCATCCTCTGGCACTGCATTCAGTTATTGTCCTTCATCCTCTGGCACTGCATTCAGTTGGTGTCCTTCATCCTCTGGCACTGCATTCAGTTCTTGTCCTTCATCCTCTGGCACTGCATTCAGTTCTTGTCCTTCATCCTCTGGCACTGCATTCAGTTCTTGTCCTTCATCCTCTGGCACTGCATTCAGTTCTTGTCCTTCATCCTCTGGCACTGCATTCAGTTCTTGTCCTTCATCCTCTGGCACTGCATTCAGTTCTTGTCCTTCACCCTCTGGCACTGCATTCAGTTGTTGTCCTTCACCCTCTAGCACCGCATTCAGTTGTTGTCCTTCATCCTCTGGCACTGCATTCAGTTGTTGTCCTTCACCCTCTAGCACTGCATTCAGTTGTTGTCCTTCATCCTCTGGCACTGCATTCAGTTGTTGTCCTTCATCCTCTGGCACTGCATTCAGTTGGTGTCCTTCATCCTCTGGCACTGCATTCAGTTCTTGTCCTTCATCCTCTAGCACTGCATTCAGTTGGTGTCCTTCATCCTCTAGCACTGCATTCAGTTCTTGTCCTTCATCCTCTGGCACTGCATTCAGTTGGTGTCCTTCATCCTCTGGCACTGCATTCAGTTGTTGTCCTTCATCCTCTGGCACTGCATTCAGTTGTTGTCCTTCATCCTCTGGCACTGCATTCAGTTGGTGTCCTTCATCCTCTGACACTGCATTCAGTTCTTGTCCTTCAGCCTCTGGCACTGCATTCAGTTGGTGTCCTTCATCCTCTGGCACTGCATTCAGTTGTTGTCCTTCATCCTCTGGCGCTGCATTCAGTTGTTGTCCTTCATCCTCTGGCGCTGCATTCAGTTGGTGTCCTTCATCCTCTGACACTGCATTCAGTTCTTGTCCTTCATCCTCTGGCACTGCATTCAGTTGTTGTCCTTAATCCTCTGGCACTGCATTCAGTTGGTGTCCTTCATCCTCTGGCACTGCATTCAGTTGTTGTCCTTCATCCTCTGGCACTGCATTCAGTTCTTGTCCTTCATCCTCTGACACTGCATTCAGTTCTTGTCCTTCATCCTCTGGCACTGCATTCAGTTATTGTCCTTCACCCTCTGGCACTGCATTCAGTTGTTGTCCTTCATCCTCTGGCACTGCATTCAGTTGTTGTCCTTCATCCTCTGGCACTGCATTCAGTTGTTGTCCTTCATCCTCTGGCGCTGCATTCAGTTGTCCTTCAGCCTCTGGCACTGCATTCAGTTCTTGTCCTTCATCCTCTGGCACTGCATTCAGTTGTTGTCCTTCATCCTCTGGCACTGCATTCAGTTGTTGTCCTTCATCCTCTGGCACTGCATTCAGTTGTTGTCCTTCATCCTCTGGCACTGCATTCAGTTGTTGTCCTTCATCCTCTGGCACTGCATTCAGTTCTTGTCCTTCATCCTCTGGCACTGCATTCAGTTCTTGTCCTTCACCCTCTGGCACTGCATTCAGTTGTTGTCCTTCATCCTCTGGCACTGCATTCAGTTATTGTCCTTCATCCTCTGGCACTGCATTCAGTTATTGTCCTTCATCCTCTGGCACTGCATTCAGTTGTTGTCCTTCATCCTCTGGCACTGCATTCAGTTGTTGTCCTTCATCCTCTGGCACTGCATTCAGTTCTTGTCCTTCATCCTCTGGCATTGCATTCAGTTGTTGTCCTTCATCCTCTGGCACTGCATTCAGTTCTTGTCCTTCATCCTCTGGCACTGCATTCAGTTCTTGTCCTTCACCCTCTGGCACTGCATTCAGTTGTTGTCCTTCATCCTCTGGCACTGCATTCAGTTATTGTCCTTCATCCTCTGGCACTGCATTCAGTTATTGTCCTTCATCCTCTGGCACTGCATTCAGTTGGTGTCCTTCATCCTCTGGCGCTGCATTCAGTTGTCCTTCAGCCTCTGGCACTGCATTCAGTTATTGTCCTTCATCCTCTGGCACTGCATTCAGTTCTTGTCCTTCATCCTCTGGCACTGCATTCAGTTCTTGTCCTTCATCCTCTGGCACTGCATTCAGTTCTTGTCCTTCATCCTCTGGCACTGCATTCAGTTGGTGTCCTTCATCCTCTGGCACTGCATTCAGTTGGTGTCCTTCATCCTCTGGCGCTGCATTCAGTTCTTGTCCTTCATCCTCTAGCACTGCATTCAGTTGGTGTCCTTCATCCTCTGGCACTGCATTCAGTTGGTGTCCTTCATCCTCTAGCACTGCATTCAGTTGTTGTCCTTCATCCTCTGGCACTGCATTCAGTTGTTGTCCTTCATCCTCTGGCACTGCATTCAGTTGTTGTCCTTCATCCTCTGGCACTGCATTCAGTTGGTGTCCTTCATCCTCTGGCACTGCATTCAGTTGTTGTCCTTCATCCTCTGGCACTGCATTCAGTTGTCCTTCATCCTCTGACACTGCATTCAGTTGTTGTCCTTCATCCTCTGGCACTGCATTCAGTTGTTGTCCTTCATCCTCTGGCACTGCATTCAGTTGGTGTCCTTCATCCTCTGGCACTGCATTCAGTTGGTGTCCTTCATCCTCTGGCACTGCATTCAGTTGTTGTCCTTAATCCTCTGGCACTGCATTCAGTTGTTGTCCTTCATCCTCTGGCACTGCATTCAGTTGTTGTCCTTCATCCTCTGGCACTGCATTCAGTTGTTGTCCTTCATCCTCTGGCACTGCATTCAGTTCTTGTCCTTCATCCTCTGACACTGCATTCAGTTGTTGTCCTTCATCCTCTGACACTGCATTCAGTTCTTGTCCTTCATCCTCTGGCACAGCATTCAGTTGTTGTCCTTCATCCTCTGGCACTGCATTCAGTTGTTGTCCTTCATCCTCTGGCGCTGCATTCAGTTCTTGTCCTTCATCCTCTGGCACTGCATTCAGTTGTTGTCCTTCATCCTCTGACACTGCATTCAGTTGGTGTCCTTCATCCTCTGGCACTGCATTCAGTTGTTGTCCTTAATCCTCTGGCACTGCATTCAGTTCTTGTCCTTCATCCTCTGGCACTGCATTCAGTTCTTGTCCTTCATCCTCTGGCGCTGCATTCAGTCCTTGTCCTTCATCCTCTGACACTGCATTCAGTTGGTGTCCTTCATCCTCTGACACTGCATTCAGTTCTTGTCCTTCATCCTCTGGCGCTGCATTCAGTTCTTGTCCTTCATCCTCTGGCACTGCATTCAGTTGGTGTCCTTCATCCTCTGGCACTGCATTCAGTTGTTGTCCTTAATCCTCTGGCACTGCATTCAGTTCTTGTCCTTCATCCTCTGGCACTGCATTCAGTTCTTGTCCTTCATCCTCTGACACTGCATTCAGTTGGTGTCCTTCATCCTCTGGCACTGCATTCAGTCCTTGTCCTTCATCCTCTGGCACTGCATTCAGTCCTTGTCCTTCATCCTCTGGCACTGCATTCAGTTCTTGTCCTTCATCCTCTGGCACTGCATTCAGTTGGTGTCCTTCATCCTCTGGCACTGCATTCAGTCCTTGTCCTTCATCCTCTGGCACTGCATTCAGTCCTTGTCCTTCATCCTCTGGCACTGCATTCAGTTGGTGTCCTTCATCCTCTGGCACTGCATTCAGTTGGTATCCTTCATCCTCTGGCACTGCATTCAGTTGTCCTTCATCCTCTGGCACTGCATTCAGTTGTCTTTCATCCTCTGGTGCTGCATTCAGTTGTTGTCCTTCATCCTCTGGCACTGCATTCAGTTGTCCTTCATCCTCTGGCACTGCATTCAGTTGTCCTTCATTCTCTGGCGCTGCATTCAGTTGTTGTCCTTCATCCTCTGGTGCTGCATTCAGTTGTTGTCCTTCATCCTCTGGCACTGCATTCAGTTGTGTCCTTCATCCTCTGGCACTGCATTCAGTTCTTGTCCTTCATCCTCTGACACTGCATTCAGTTGTCCTTCATCCTCTGGCACTGCATTCAGTTGTCCTTCATCCTCTGGCACTGCATTCAGTTGTTGTCCTTCATCCTCTGGCACTGCATTCAGTTCTTGTCCTTCATCCTCTGGCACTGCATTCAGTTGGTGTCCTTCATCCTCTGGCACCAAATTCAGTTGTTGTCCTTCATCCTCTGGCACTGCATTCAGTTCTTGTCCTTCATCCTCTGGCACCGCATTCAGTTGTCGTCCTTCATCCTCTGGCACTGCATTCAGTTGGTGTCCGTCATCCTCTGGCACCGCATTCAGTTGTCGTCCTTCATCCTCTGGCGCTGCATTCAGTTGTTGTCCTTCATCCTCTGGCACTGCATTCAGTTGTTGTCCTTCGTCCTCTGGCACTGCATTCAGTTGTCCTTCATCCTCTGGCACTGCATTCAGTTGTTGTCCTTCATCCTTATAAAGATTTGGATACAATTATTTCACTTGTTTTAGTATTTGTTGCTGAGTTTTTACTGTTGTACATTCTTCAGGCTTTAATACAATCTTTTGTGTCCTGTGTGTGGCCATCTTTTGTTTTGCTTTCTTTAGCCCTTGGTTTTACTCCGGTGTCCTTTTGCTGAGCTGCACACTGAATTTGTGCGTTTCTTCCTTTAGGTGCTTCCGTATGGTCTTGTACATTTCTACATATTCTCCCCGGTTTCTAATGACAACTGTTTCTTTTTCTGTTTGGGTTGTTTTCTCCTTGTTTCACAGGAGGTGTAAGGACATGGGCAGTGTCTATGATGTCTCAATAACGTTGTCATTGTGGGGTGAAATGTCCGTGTCTGGAAGGTCTTCCAGCTCCCTGACGTAATTAGACAGTGATAACTCACAATTCTTATGATTATTCAGTAGCTGGCTAGTGTCCATCTTCACGTTTCTTTCTATTCTTACCATTGACATCTCCCATTATAAATTTGTAGTGGTAATTGTCCTGTTGTAGAAGTGTAATAAATCATAACATTCTTCATCTTCATCATCACAGTGGCTACTTGTAGGGGCATAAACCTGAATGATGCAAATAACATAGTGACTGTTTAGTCTGTCAGTCTTTTGTTAATCAAAAATCTCCACATTATCCATCTTTGGTTACTTTATAGTATAGCCAGTGTCTATTTTCTAATTGATTAAGACTTCATCTTATTTTACTAGTATCACATAATCCGGTAATGTCCCATTTTGTGTTGTTCTTATACTAGTTCCTCTAAGCGTGCAGCCTGATAGAACCCAGAGATTCCTAGCACCCTCTGCCACTGAGCTGGCCTTCCCTCTGCTATAGGTAGTAAATAGCAATCCTCCAGGGCAGAACTGTCCAAGGTCACTCCTCAAGGGCCACCAGCAGGTCAGGAGTTAAGGATTTCCCTGTTTAAGCGCTGGTTGGGAAGCAGTCAAATTGAATGAGCCACTGATTACCTCCCCGGTGCTTAATCAGGGAAATCGTTCAATTGTGGCCTGTTGGTGGCCCTTAAGGACTGAACTTGGACAGCCCTGCTAATGGGAATGAAGACCATTTTATCCTTTTGTGAATCCAGGTCGAGGGGAATGGACCATAATCTGCCACACTGGTTCAGTGGTTATGTTACTACCAGTGGACATAGGTACAAGGCTGGTGTGTCAGACACTGTATGTGTGGGTCTGTGACTACCAGTGGAACAAGGCTGAGGTGTCAGACAGTGTATGTGTGGGTCTGTGACTACCAGTGGTACAAGGCTGGGGTGTCAGACAGTGTATGTGTGAATCTGTGACTACCAGTGGAACAAGGCTGGGGTGTCAGACAGTGTATGTGTGGGTCTGTGACTACCAGTGGAACAAGGCTGGGGTGTCAGACAGTGTATGTGTGGGTCTGTGACTACCAGTGGTACAAGGCTGGGGTGTCAGACAGTGTATGTGTGAATCTGTGACTACCAGTGGAACAAGGCTGGGGTGTCAGACAGTGTATGTGTGGGTCTGTGACTACCAGTGGAACAAGGCTGGGGTATCAGACAGTGTATGTGTGGGTCTGTGACTACCAGTGGAACAAGGCTGGGGTGTCAGACAGTGTATGTGTGGTCTGTGACTACCAGTGGAACAAGGCTGGGGTATCAGACAGTGTATGTGTGGGTCTGTGACTACCAGTAGAACAAGGCTGGGGTATCAGACAGTGTATGTGTGGTCTGTGACTACCAGTGGTACAATGCTGGGGTGTCAGACAGTGTATGTGTGGGTCTGTGACTACCAGTGGAACAAGACTGGGGTATCAGACAGTGTATGTGTGGGTCTGTGACTACCAGTGGAACAAGGCTGGGGTATCATACAGTGTATGTGTGGGTCTGTGACTACCAGTGGAACAAGGCTGAGGTGTCAGACAGTGTATGTGTGGGTCTGTGACTACTAGTGGGACAAGGCTGGGGTGTCAGACAGTGTATGTGTGGGTCTGTGACTACCAGTGGGACAAGGCTGGTGTGTCAGACAGTGTATGTGTGGTCTGTGACTACCAGTGGGACAAGGCTGGGGTATCAGACAGTGTATGTGTGGGTCTGTGACTACCAGTGGAACAAGACTGGGGTATCAGACAGTGTATGTGTGGGTCTGTGACTACCAGTGGAACAAGGCTGGGGTATCAGACAGTGTATGTGTGGTCTGTGACTACCAGTGGAACAAGGCTGGGGTATCAGACAGTGTATGTGTGGGTCTGTGACTACCAGTGGAACAAGGCTGGGGTGTCATACAGTGTATGTGTGGGTCTGTGACTACCAGTGGAACAAGGCTGGGGTGTCATACAGTGTATGTGTGGGTCTGTGACTACCAGTGGAACAAGGCTGGGGTGTCAGACAGTGTATGTGTGGGTCTGTGACTACCAGTAGAACAAGGCTGGAGTGTCAGGCAGTGTATGTGTGGGTCTGTGACTACCAGTGGAACAAGACTGGGGTGTCAGACAGTGTATGTGTGGTCTGTGACTACCAGAGGAACAAGGCTGGGGTATCAGACAGTGTATGTGTTGGTCTGTGACTACCAGTGGAACAAGGCTGCGGTGTCAGACAGTGTATGTGTGGGTCTGTGACTACCAGAGGAACAAGGCTGGGGTGTCAGACAGTGTATGTGTGGGTCTGTGACTACCAGTGGGACAAGGCTGGGGTGTCAGATAGTGTATGTGTTGGTCTGTGACTACCAGTGGAACAAGGCTGGGGTGTCAGACAGTGTATGTGTGGGTCTGTGACTACCAGTGGAACAAGGCTGGGGTGTCAGACAGTGTATGTGTGGGTCTGTGACTACCAGTGGTACAAGGCTGGGGTGTCAGACAGTGTATGTGTGGGTCTGTGACTACCAGTGGAACAAGGCTGGGGTGTCAGACAGTGTATGTGTGGTCTGTGACTACCAGTGGAACAAGGCTGGGGTATCAGACAGTGTATGTGTGGGTCTGTGACTACCAGTAGAACAAGGCTGGGGTATCAGACAGTGTATGTGTGGTCTGTGACTACCAGTGGTACAATGCTGGGGTGTCAGACAGTGTATGTGTGGGTCTGTGACTACCAGTGGAACAAGGCTGAGGTGTCAGACAGTGTATGTGTGGGTCTGTGAATACCAGTGGAACAAGACTGGGGTGTCAGACAGTGTATGTGTGGGTCTGTGACTACCAGTGGGACAAGGCTGGGGTATCAGACAGTGTATGTGTGGTCTGTGACTACCAGTGGAACAAGGCTGGGGTATCAGACAGTGTATGTGTGGGTCTGTGACTACCAGTGGAACAAGGCTGGAGTGTCAGGCAGTGTATGTGTGGGTCTGTGACTACCAGTGGAACAAGACTGGGGTGTCAGACAGTGTATGTGTGGGTCTGTGACTACCAGTGGAACAAGGCTGGAGTGTCAGGCAGTGTATGTGTGGTCTGTGACTACCAGTGGGACAAGACTGGGGTGTCAGACAGTGTATGTGTGGGTCTGTGACTACCAGTGGAACAAGACTGGGGTGTCAGACAGTGTATGTGTGGGTCTGTGACTACCAGTGGAACAAGACTGGGGTGTCAGACAGTGTATGTGTGGTCTGTGACTACCAGTAGAACAAGACTGGGGTGTCAGACAGTGTATGTGTGGGTCTGTGACTACCAGTGGAACAAGACTGGGGTGTCAGACAGTGTATGTGTGGTCTGTGACTACCAGTGGAACAAGGCTGGTGTGTCAGACAGTGTATGTGTGGGTCTGTGACTACCAGTGGAACAAGGCTGGTGTGTCAGACAGTGTATGTGTGGTCTGTGACTACTAGTGGGACAAGGCTGGGGTGTCAGACAGTGTATGTGTGGGTCTGTGACTACCAGTGGAACTAGACTGGGGTGTCAGACAGTGTATGTGTGGGTCTGTGACTACCAGTGGAACAAGGCTGGGGTATCAGACAGTGTATGTGTGGGTCTGTGACTACCAGTGGAACAAGGCTGGGGTGTCAGACAGTGTATGTGTGGGTCTGTGACTACCAGTGGGACAAGGCTGGTGTGTCAGACAGTGTATGTGTGGTCTGTGACTACCAGTGGGACAAGGCTGGGGTATCAGACAGTGTATGTGTGGGTCTGTGACTACCAGTGGAACAAGACTGGGGTATCAGACAGTGTATGTGTGGGTCTGTGACTACCAGTGGAACAAGGCTGGGGTATCAGACAGTGTATGTGTGGGTCTGTGACTACCAGTGGAACAAGGCTGGGGTATCAGACGGTGTATGTGTGGGTCTGTGACTACCAGTGGAACAAGGCTGGGGTGTCAGACAGTGTATGTGTGGGTCTGTGACTACCAGTAGAACAAGGCTGGAGTGTCAGGCAGTGTATGTGTGGGTCTGTGACTACCAGTGGAACAAGACTGGGGTGTCAGACAGTGTATGTGTGGTCTGTGACTACCAGAGGAACAAGGCTGGGGTATCAGACAGTGTATGTGTTGGTCTGTGACTACCAGTGGAACAAGGCTGCGGTGTCAGACAGTGTATGTGTGGGTCTGTGACTACCAGAGGAACAAGGCTGGGGTGTCAGACAGTGTATGTGTGGGTCTGTGACTACCAGTGGAACAAGGCTGGGGTGTCAGAGAGTGTATGTGTGGGTCTGTGACTACCAGTGGGACAAGGCTGGGGTGTCAGACAGTGTATGTGTGGGTCTGTGACTACCAGTGGAACAAGGCTGGAATGTCAGACAGTGTATGTGTGGGTCTGTGACTACCAGTGGAACAAGGCTGGGGTGTCAGACAGTGTATGTGTGGGTCTGTGACTACCAGTGGAACAAGGCTGGGGTGTCAGACAGTGTATGTGTGGGTCTGTGACTACCAGTGGAACAAGGCTGGAGTGTCAGACAGTGTATGTGTGGGTCTGTGACTACTACTAGAACAAGGCTGGGGTGTCAGACAGTGTATGTGTGGGTCTGTGACTACCAGTGGGACAAGGCTGGGGTATCAGACAGTGTATGTGTGGTCTGTGACTACCAGTGGAACAAGACTGGGGTATCAGACAGTGTATGTGTGGGTCTGTGACTACCAGTGGAACAAGACTGGGGTGTCAGACAGTGTATGTGTGGGTCTGTGACTACTAGTGGAACAAGGCTGGGGTGTCACACAGTGTATGTGTGGGTCTGTGACTACCAGTGGAACAAGGCTGGGGTATCAGAGAGTGTATGTGTGGGTCTATGACTACCAGTGGAACAAGGCTGGGGTATCAGACAGTGTATGTGTTGGTCTGTGACTACCAGTGGAACAAGGCTGGGGTGTCAGACAGTGTATGTGTGGGTCTGTGACTACCAGTGGTACAAGGCTGGGGTATCAGACAGTGTATGTGTGGGTCTGTGACTACCAGTGGAACAAGACTGGGGTGTCAGATGGTGTATGTGTGGTCTGTGACTACCAGTGGGACAAGGCTGGGGTGTCAGACAGTGTATGTGTGGTCTGTGACTACCAGTGGAACAAGGCTGGTGTGTCAGACAGTGTATGTGTGGTCTGTGACTACTAGTGGGACAAGGCTGGGGTGTCAGACAGTGTATGTGTGGGTCTGTGACTACCAGTGGGACAAGGCTGGTGTGTCAGACAGTGTATGTGTGGTCTGTGACTACCAGTGGGACAAGGCTGGTGTGTCAGACAGTGTATGTGTGGTCTGTGACTACCAGTGGGACAAGGCTGGGGTGTCAGACAGTGTATGTGTCGGTCTGTGACTACCAGTGGAACAAGGCTGGGGTGTCAGACAGTGTATGTGTGGGTCTGTGACTACCAGTGGAACAAGGCTGGGGTATCAGACAGTGTATGTGTGGGTCTGTGACTACCAGTGGAACAAGGCTGGGGTATCAGACAGTGTATGTGTGGTCTGTGACTACCAGTGGAACAAGGCTGGGGTATCAGACAGTGTATGTGTGGGTCTGTGACTACCAGTGGAACAAGGCTGGGGTGTCAGACAGTGTATGTGTGGGTCTGTGACTACCAGTAGAACAAGGCTGGAGTGTCAGGCAGTGTATGTGTGGGTCTGTGACTACCAGTGGAACAAGACTGGGGTGTCAGACAGTGTATGTGTGGTCTGTGACTACCAGAGGAACAAGGCTGGGGTATCAGACAGTGTATGTGTTGGTCTGTGACTACCAGTGGAACAAGGCTGCGGTGTCAGACAGTGTATGTGTGGGTCTGTGACTACCAGAGGAACAAGGCTGGGGTGTCAGACAGTGTATGTGTGGGTCTGTGACTACCAGTGGAACAAGGCTGGGGTGTCAGAGAGTGTATGTGTGGGTCTGTGACTACCAGTGGGACAAGGCTGGGGTGTCAGACAGTGTATGTGTGGGTCTGTGACTACCAGTGGAACAAGGCTGGAATGTCAGACAGTGTATGTGTGGGTCTGTGACTACCAGTGGAACAAGGCTGGGGTGTCAGACAGTGTATGTGTGGGTCTGTGACTACCAGTGGAACAAGGCTGGGGTGTCAGACAGTGTATGTGTGGGTCTGTGACTACCAGTGGAACAAGGCTGGGGTATCAGACAGTGTATGTGTGGTCTGTGACTACCAGTGGAACAAGGCTGAGGTGTCAGACAGTGTATGTGTGGGTCTGTGACTACCAGTGGAACAAGGCTGGGGTATCATACAGTGTATGTGTGGGTCTGTGACTACCAGTGGAACAAGGCTGAGGTGTCAGACAGTGTATGTGTGGGTCTGTGACTACCAGTGGAACAAGGCTGGGGTATCAGACAGTGTATATGTGGGTCTGTGACTACCAGTGGAACAAGGATGGGGTGTCACACAGTGTATGTGTGGGTCTGTGACTACCAGTGGAACAAGGCTGGTGTGTCAGACAGTGTATGTGTGGGTCTGTGACTACCAGTGGAACAAGGCTGGGGTATCAGACAGTGTATGTGTGGTCTGTGACTACCAGTGGAACAAGGCTGGGGTGTCAGACAGTGTATGTGTGAGTCTGTAACTACCAGTGGAACAAGGCTGGGGTGTCAGACAGTGTATGTGTGGGTCTGTGACTACCAGTGGAACAAGACTGGGGTGTCAGACAGTGTATATGTGGGTCTGTGACTACCAGTGGAACAAGGCCGAGGTGTCAGACAGTGTATGTGTGGATCTGTGACTACCAGTGGAACAAGGCTGGGGTATCAGACAGTGTATGTGTGGTCTGTGACTACCAGTGGAACAAGGCTGAGGTGTCAGACAGTGTATGTGTGGGTCTGTGACTACGAATGGAACAAGGCTGGGGTGTCAGACAGTGTATGTGTGGGTCTGTGACTACCATTGGAACAAGGATTGGGTATCAGACAGTGTATGTGTGGGTCTGTGACTACCAGTGGAACAAGGCTGGGGTATCAGACAGTGTATATGTGGTCTGTGACTACCAGTGGTACAAGGCTGGGGTATCAGACAGTGTATGTGTGGTTATGTTACTATCTGTGGAACAAGGCTGGGGTATCAGACAGTGTATGTGTGGGTCTGTGACTACCAGTGGAACAAGGCTGGGGTGTCACACAGTGTATGTGTGGGTCTGTGACTACTAGTGGAACAAGGATGGGGTGTCAGACAGTGTATGTGTGGGTCTGTGACTACTAGTGGAACAAGGATGGGGTGTCAGACAGTGTATGTGTGGGTCTGTGACTACCAGTGGAACAAGGCTGGTGTGTCAGACAGTGTATGTGTGGGTCTGTGACTACCAGTGGAACAAGGATGGGGTGGCAGACAGTGTATGTGTGGGTCTGTGACTACCAGTGGAACAAGGATGGGGTGTCAGACAGTGTATGTGTGGGTCTGTGACTACCAGTGGAACAAGGATGGGGTGTCAGACAGTGTATGTGTGGGTCTGTGACTACCAGTGGAACAAGGATGGGGTGTCAGACAGTGTATGTGTGGGTCTGTGACTACCAGTGGAACAAGGATGGGGTGTCAGACAGTGTATGTGTGGGTCTGTGACTACTAGTGGAACAAGGATGGGGTGTCAGACAGTGTATGTGTGGGTCTGTGACTACCAGTGGAACAAGGATGGGGTGACACACAGTGTATGTGTGGGTCTGTGACTACCAGTGGAACAAGGCTGGTGTGTCAGACAGTGTATGTGTGGGTCTGTGACTACCAGTAGAACAAGACTGGGGTGTCAGACAGTGTATGTGTTGGTCTGTGACTACCAGTGGAACAAGGCTGGGCTATCAGACAGTGTATGTGTGGGTCTGTGACTACCAGTGGAACAAGGCTGTGGTGTCAGACAGTGTATGTGTGGGTCTGTGACTACCAGTGGAACAAGGCTGGGGTGTCAGACAGTGTATGTGTTGGTCTGTGACTACCAGTGGAACAAGGCTGGTGTGTCAGACAGTGTATGTGTGGGTCTGTGACTACCAGTGGAACAAGGCTGGTGTGTCAGACAGTGTATGTGTGGGTCTGTGACTACTAGTGGAACAAGGATGGGGTGTCAGACAGTGTATGTGTGGGTCTGTGACTACCAGTGGAACAAGGATGGGGTGTCACACAGTGTATGTGTGGGTCTGTGACTACGAATGGAACAAGGCTGGGGTGTCAGACAGTGTATGTGTGGGTCTGTGACTACCAGTGGAACAAGGCTGGGGTGTCAGACAGTGTATGTGTGGGTCTGTGACTACCAGTGGAACAAGGCTGGGGTATCAGACAGTGTATGTGTGGGTCTGTGACTACCAGTGGAACAAGGCTGGGGTGTCAGACAGTGTATGTGTGGGTCTGTGACTACCAGTGGAACAAGGCTGGGGTGTCAGACAGTGTATGTGTGGGTCTGTGACTACCAGTGGAACAAGGCTGGGGTATCAGACAGTGTATGTGTGGGTCTGTGACTACCAGTGGAACAAGGCTGGAGTGTCAGGCAGTGTATGTGTGGGTCTGTGACTACCAGTGGAACAAGACTGGGGTGTCAGACAGTGTATGTGTGGGTCTGTGACTACCAGTGGAACAAGGCTGGGGTGTCAGACAGTGTATGTGTGGGTCTGTGACTACCAGTGGAACAAGGCTGGAGTGTCAGGCAGTGTATGTGTGGGTCTGTGACTACCAGTGGAACAAGGCTGGGGTGTCAGACAGTGTATGTGTGGTCTGTGACTACTAGTGGGACAAGGCTGGGGTGTCAGACAGTGTATGTGTGGTCTGTGACTACCAGTGGGACAAGCTGGGGTATCAGACAGTGTATGTGTGGGTCTGTGACTACCAGTGGGACAAGGCTGGTGTGTCAGACAGTGTATGTGTGGTCTGTGACTACCAGTGGGACAAGGCTGGGGTATCAGACAGTGTATGTGTGGGTCTGTGACTACCAGTGGAACAAGACTGGGGTATCAGACAGTGTATGTGTGGGTCTGTGACTACCAGTGGAACAAGGCTGTGGTGTCAGACAGTGTATGTGTGGTCTGTGACTACCAGTGGTACAAGGCTGGGGTATCAGACAGTGTATGTGTGGGTCTGTGACTACCAGTGGAACAAGGCTGGGGTATCAGACAGTGTATGTGTGGGTCTGTGACTACCAGTGGAACAAGACTGGGGTGTCAGACAGTGTATGTGTGGGTCTGTGACTACCAGTGGAACAAGGCTGGGGTATCAGACAGTGTATGTGTGGTCTGTGACTACCAGTGGAACAAGGCTGGGGTATCAGACAGTGTATGTGTGGGTCTGTGACTACCAGTGGAACAAGGCTGGGGTGTCAGACAGTGTATGTGTGGGTCTGTGACTACCAGTAGAACAAGGCTGGAGTGTCAGGCAGTGTATGTGTGGGTCTGTGACTACCAGTGGAACAAGACTGGGGTGTCAGACAGTGTATGTGTTGGTCTGTGACTACCAGTGGAACAAGGCTGCGGTGTCAGACAGTGTATGTGTGGGTCTGTGACTACCAGAGGAACAAGGCTGGGGTGTCAGACAGTGTATGTGTGGGTCTGTGACTACCAGTGGAACAAGGCTGGGGTGTCAGAGAGTGTATGTGTGGGTCTGAGACTACCAGTGGGACAAGGCTGGGGGTGTCAGACAGTGTATGTGTGGGTCTGTGACTACCAGTGGAACAAGGCTGGAATGTCAGACAGTGTATGTGTGGGTCTGTGACTACCAGTGAACAAGGCTGGGGTGTCAGACAGTGTATGTGTGGGTCTGTGACTACCAGTGGAACAAGGCTGGGGTGTCAGACAGTGTATGTGTGGGTCTGTGACTACCAGTGGAACAAGGCTGGAGTGTCAGACAGTGTATGTGTGGGTCTGTGACTACTACTAGAACAAGGCTGGGGTGTCAGAGAGTGTATGTGTGGGTCTGTGACTACCAGTGGAACAAGGCTGGGGTATCATACAGTGTATGTGTGGGTCTGTGACTACCAGTGGAACAAGGCTGAGGTGTCAGACAGTGTATGTGTGGGTCTGTGACTACCAGTGGAACAAGGCTGGGGTATCAGACAGTGTATATGTGGGTCTGTGACTACCAGTGGAACAAGGATGGGGTGTCACACAGTGTATGTGTGGGTCTGTGACTACCAGTGGAACAAGGCTGGTGTGTCAGACAGTGTATGTGTGGGTCTGTGACTACCAGTGGAACAAGGCTGGGGTATCAGACAGTGTATATGTGGTCTGTGACTACCAGTGGTACAAGGCTGGGGTATCAGACAGTGTATGTGTGGTTATGTTACTATCTGTGGAACAAGGCTGGGGTATCAGACAGTGTATGTGTGGGTCTGTGACTACCAGTGGAACAAGGCTGGGGTGTCACACAGTGTATGTGTGGGTCTGTGACTACCAGTGGAACAAGGCTAGGGTATCAGACAGTGTATGTGTGGGTCTGTGACTACTAGTGGAACAAGGATGGGGTGTCAGACAGTGTATGTGTGGGTCTGTGACTACCAGTGGAACAAGGCTGGGTATCAGACAGTGTATGTGTGGTCTGTGACTACCAGTGGAACAAGACTGGGGTGTCAGACAGTGTATGTGTGGGTCTGTGACTACCAGTGGGACAAGGCTGGGGTATCAGACAGTGTATGTGTGGGTCTGTGACTACCAGTGGAACAAGGCTGGGGTATCAGACAGTGTATGTGTGGTCTGTGACTACCAGTGGAACAAGACTGGGGTGTCAGACAGTGTATGTGTGGTCTGTGACTACCAGAGGAACAAGGCTGGGGTATCAGACAGTGTATGTGTTGGTCTGTGACTACCAGTGGAACAGGGCTGCGGTGTCAGACAGTGTATGTGTGGGTCTGTGACTACCAGAGGAACAAGGCTGGGGGTGTCAGACAGTGTATGTGTGGGTCTGTGACTACCAGTGGAACAAGGCTGGGGTGTCAGAGAGTGTATGTGTGGGTCTGTGACTACCAGTGGGACAAGGCTGGGGTGTCAGACAGTGTATGTGTGGGTCTGTGACTACCAGTGGAACAAGGCTGGAATGTCAGACAGTGTATGTGTGGGTCTGTGACTACCAGTGGAACAAGGCTGGGGTGTCAGACAGTGTATGTGTGGGTCTGTGACTACCAGTGGAACAAGGCTGGGGTGTCAGACAGTGTATGTGTGGTCTGTGACTACCAGTGGAACAAGGCTGGGGTGTCAGACAGTGTATGTGTGGGTCTGTGACTACCAGTGGGACAAGGCTGGGGTATCAGACAGTGTATGTGTGGTCTGTGACTACCAGTGGAACAAGACTGGGGTATCAGACAGTGTATGTGTGGGTCTGTGACTACCAGTGGAACAAGACTGGGGTGTCAGACAGTGTATGTGTGGGTCTGTGACTACTAGTGGAACAAGGCTGGGGTGTCACACAGTGTATGTGTGGGTCTGTGACTACCAGTGGAAACAAGGCTGGGGTATCAGAGAGTGTATGTGTGGGTCTATGACTACCAGTGGAAACAAGGCTGGGGTATCAGACAGTGTATGTGTTGGTCTGTGACTACCAGTGGAACAAGGCTGGGGTGTCAGACAGTGTATGTGTGGGTCTGTGACTACCAGTGGGACAAGGCTGGGGGTGTCAGACAGTGTATGTGTGGTCTGTGACTACCAGTGGAACAAGGCTGGAGTGTCAGACAGTGTATGTGTGGTCTGTGACTACCAGTGGTATAAGGCTGGGGTATCAGACAGTGTATGTGTGGTCTGTGACTACCAGTGGAACAAGGTTGGGGTGTCAGACAGTGTATGTGTGGGTCTGTGACTACCAGTGGAACAAGGCTGGAGTGTCAGACAGTGTATGTGTGGTCTGTGACTACCAGTGGTATAAGGCTGGGGTATCAGACAGTGTATGTGTGGGTCTGTGACTACCAGTGGAACAAGGTTGGGGTATAAAACAGTGTATGTGTGGGTCTGTGACTACCAGTGGAACAAGGCTGGGGTATAAGACAGTGTATGTGTGGTCTGTGACTACCAGTGGAACAAGGCTGGGGTGTCAGACAGTGTATGTGTGGGTCTGTGACTACCAGTGGAACAAGGCTGGGGTATCAGACAGTGTATGTGTGGTCTGTGACTACCAGTGGAACAAGGCTGAGGTGTCAGACAGTGTATGTGTGGGTCTGTGACTACCAGTGGAACAAGGCTGGGGTATCATACAGTGTATGTGTGGGTCTGTGACTACCAGTGGAACAAGGCTGAGGTGTCAGACAGTGTATGTGTGGGTCTGTGACTACCAGTGGAACAAGGCTGGGGTATCAGACAGTGTATATGTGGGTCTGTGACTACCAGTGGAACAAGGATGGGGTGTCACACAGTGTATGTGTGGGTCTGTGACTACCAGTGGAACAAGGCTGGTGTGTCAGACAGTGTATGTGTGGGTCTGTGACTACCAGTGGAACAAGGCTGGGGTATCAGACAGTGTATGTGTGGTCTTTGACTACCAGTGGAACAAGGCTGGGTGTCAGACAGTGTATGTGTGAGTCTGTAACTACCAGTGGAACAAGGCTGGGGTGTCAGACAGTGTATGTGTGGGTCTGTGACTACCAGTGGAACAAGGCCGAGGTGTCAGACAGTGTATGTGTGGATCTGTGACTACCAGTGGAACAAGGCTGGGGTATCAGACAGTGTATGTGTGGTCTGTGACTACCAGTGGAACAAGGCTGAGGTGTCAGACAGTGTATGTGTGGGTCTGTGACTACAGTGGAACAAGGCTGGGGTATCAGACAGTGTATATGTGGGTCTGTGACTACCAGTGGAACAAGGCTGAGGTGTCAGACAGTGTATGTGTGGGTCTGTGACTACCAGTGGAACAAGGCTGGGGTATCAGACAGTGTATATGTGGGTCTGTGACTACCAGTGGAACAAGGATGGGGTGTCACACAGTGTATGTGTGGGTCTGTGACTACGAATGGAACAAGGCTGGGGTGTCAGACAGTGTATGTGTGGGTCTGTGACTACCATTGGAACAAGGATTGGGTATCAGACAGTGTATGTGTGGGTCTGTGACTACCAGTGGAACAAGGCTGGGGTATCAGACAGTGTAAATGTGGTCTGTGACTACCAGTGGTACAAGGCTGGGTATCAGACAGTGTATGTGTGGTTATGTTACTATCTGTGGAACAAGGCTGGGGTATCAGACAGTGTATGTGTGGGTCTGTGACTACCAGTGGAACAAGGCTGGGGTGTCACACAGTGTATGTGTGGGTCTGTGACTACCAGTGGAACAAGGCTGGGGTATCAGACAGTGTATGTGTGGGTCTGTGACTACTAGTGGAACAAGGATGGGTGTCAGACAGTGTATGTGTGGGTCTGTGACTACTAGTGGAACAAGGATGGGGTGTCAGACAGTGTATGTGTGGGTCTGTGACTACTAGTGGAACAAGGATGGGGTGTCAGACAGTGTATGTGTGGGTCTGTGACTACCAGTGGAACAAGGCTGGTGTGTCAGACAGTGTATGTGTGGGTCTGTGACTACCAGTGGAACAAGGATGGGGTGTCAGACAGTGTATGTGTGGGTCTGTGACTACCAGTGGAACAAGGATGGGGTGTCAGACAGTGTATGTGTGGGTCTGTGACTACTAGTGGAACAAGGATGGGGTGTCAGACAGTGTATGTGTGGGTCTGTGACTACTAGTGGAACAAGGATGGGGTGTCAGACAGTGTATGTGTGGGTCTGTGACTACCAGTGGAACAAGGATGGGGTGTCAGACAGTGTATGTGTGGGTCTGTGACTACTAGTGGAACAAGGATGGGTGTCAGACAGTGTATGTGTGGGTCTGTGACTACCAGTGGAACAAGGATGGGGTGTCACACAGTGTATGTGTGGGTCTGTGACTACCAGTGGAACAAGGCTGGTGTGTCAGACAGTGTATGTGTGGGTCTGTGACTACCAGTAGAACAAGACTGGGGTGTCAGACAGTGTATGTGTTGGTCTGTGACTACCAGTGGAACAAGGCTGGGCTATCAGACAGTGTATGTGTGGGTCTGTGACTACCAGTGGAACAAGGCTGTGGTGTCAGACAGTGTATGTGTGGGTCTGTGACTACCAGTGGAACAAGGCTGGGGTGTCAGACAGTGTATGTGTTGGTCTGTGACTACCAGTGGAACAAGGCTGGTGTGTCAGACAGTGTATGTGTGGGTCTGTGACTACTAGTGGAACAAGGATGGGGTGTCAGACAGTGTATGTGTGGGTCTGTGACTACCAGTGGAACAAGGCTGGGGTATCAGACAGTGTATGTGTGGTCTGTGACTACCAGTGGAACAAGGCTGAGGTGTCAGACAGTGTATGTGTGGGTCTGTGACTACCAGTGGAACAAGGCTGGGGTATCATACAGTGTATGTGTGGGTCTGTGACTACCAGTGGAACAAGGCTGAGGTGTCAGACAGTGTATGTGTGGGTCTGTGACTACCAGTGGAACAAGGCTGGGGTATCAGACAGTGTATATGTGGGTCTGTGACTACCAGTGGAACAAGGATGGGGTGTCACACAGTGTATGTGTGGGTCTGTGACTACCAGTGGAACAAGGCTGGTGTGTCAGACAGTGTATGTGTGGGTCTGTGACTACCAGTGGAACAAGGCTGGGGTATCAGACAGTGTATGTGTGGTCTGTGACTACCAGTGGAACAAGGCTGGGGTGTCAGACAGTGTATGTGTGAGTCTGTAACTACCAGTGGAACAAGGCTGGGGTGTCAGACAGTGTATGTGTGGGTCTGTGACTACCAGTGGAACAAGACTGGGGTGTCAGACAGTGTATATGTGGGTCTGTGACTACCAGTGGAACAAGGCCGAGGTGTCAGACAGTGTATGTGTGGATCTGTGACTACCAGTGGAACAAGGCTGGGGTATCAGACAGTGTATGTGTGGTCTGTGACTACCAGTGGAACAAGGCTGAGGTGTCAGACAGTGTATGTGTGGGTCTGTGACTACGAATGGAACAAGGCTGGGGTGTCAGACAGTGTATGTGTGGGTCTGTGACTACCATTGGAACAAGGATTGGGTATCAGACAGTGTATGTGTGGGTCTGTGACTACCAGTGGAACAAGGCTGGGGTATCAGACAGTGTATATGTGGTCTGTGACTACCAGTGGTACAAGGCTGGGGTATCAGACAGTGTATGTGTGGTTATGTTACTATCTGTGGAACAAGCAGCTGGGGTATCAGACAGTGTATGTGTGGGTCTGTGACTACCAGTGGAACAAGGCTGGGGTGTCACACAGTGTATGTGTGGGTCTGTGACTACTAGTGGAACAAGGATGGGGTGTCAGACAGTGTATGTGTGGGTCTGTGACTACTAGTGGAACAAGGATGGGGTGTCAGACAGTGTATGTGTGGGTCTGTGACTACCAGTGGAACAAGGCTGGTGTGTCAGACAGTGTATGTGTGGGTCTGTGACTACCAGTGAACAAGGATGGGGTGGCAGACAGTGTATGTGTGGGTCTGTGACTACCAGTGGAACAAGGATGGGGTGTCAGACAGTGTATGTGTGGGTCTGTGACTACCAGTGGAACAAGGATGGGGTGTCAGACAGTGTATGTGTGGGTCTGTGACTACCAGTGGAACAAGGATGGGGTGTCAGACAGTGTATGTGTGGGTCTGTGACTACCAGTGGAACAAGGATGGGGTGTCAGACAGTGTATGTGTGGGTCTGTGACTACTAGTGGAACAAGGATGGGGTGTCAGACAGTGTATGTGTGGGTCTGTGACTACCAGTGGAACAAGGATGGGGTGTCACACAGTGTATGTGTGGGTCTGTGACTACCAGTGGAACAAGGCTGGTGTGTCAGACAGTGTATGTGTGGGTCTGTGACTACCAGTAGAACAAGACTGGGGTGTCAGACAGTGTATGTGTTGGTCTGTGACTACCAGTGGAACAAGGCTGGGCTATCAGACAGTGTATGTGTGGGTCTGTGACTACCAGTGGAACAAGGCTGTGGTGTCAGACAGTGTATGTGTGGGTCTGTGACTACCAGTGGAACAAGGCTGGGGTGTCAGACAGTGTATGTGTTGGTCTGTGACTACCAGTGGAACAAGGCTGGGGTGTCACTCAGTGTATGTGTGGTCTGTGACTACCAGTGGAACAAGGCTGGTGTGTCAGACAGTGTATGTGTGGGTCTGTGACTACCAGTGGAACAAGGCTGGTGTGTCAGACAGTGTATGTGTGGGTCTGTGACTACTAGTGGAACAAGGATGGGGTGTCAGACAGTGTATGTGTGGGTCTGTGACTACCAGTGGAACAAGGATGGGGTGTCACACAGTGTATGTGTGGGTCTGTGACTACGAATGGAACAAGGCTGGGGTGTCAGACAGTGTATGTGTGGGTCTGTGACTACCAGTGGAACAAGGCTGGGGTGTCAGACAGTGTATGTGTGGGTCTGTGACTACCAGTGAACAAGGCTGGGGTATCAGACAGTGTATGTGTGGGTCTGTGACTACCAGTGGAACAAGGCTGGGGTGTCAGACAGTGTATGTGTGGGTCTGTGACTACCAGTGGAACAAGGCTGGGGTGTCAGACAGTGTATGTGTGGGTCTGTGACTACCAGTGGAACAAGGCTGGGGTGTCAGACAGTGTATGTGTGGGTCTGTGACTACTAGTGGGACAAGGCTGGGATATCAGACAGTGTATGTGTGGGTCTGTGATACCAGTGGAACAAGGCTGGGGTGTCAGACAGTGTATGTGTGGTCTGTGACTACCAGTGGAACAAGGCTGAGGTATCAGACAGTGTATGTGTGGGTCTGTGACTACCAGTGGAACAAGGCTGGGGTGTCAGACAGTGTATGTGTGGTCTGTGACTACCAGTGGAACAAGGCTGAGGTATCAGACAGTGTATGTGTGGGTCTGTGACTACTAGTGGAACAAGACTGGGGTATCAGACAGTGTATGTGTGGGTCTGTGACTACCAGTGGAACAAGACTGGGGTGTCAGACAGTGTATGTGTGGGTCTGTGACTACTAGTGGGACAAGGCTGGGGTGTCAGACAGTGTATGTGTGGGTCTGTGACTACCAGTGGAACAAGGCTGGAGTGTCAGGCAGTGTATGTGTGGGTCTGTGACTACCAGTGGAACAAGGCTGGGGTGTCAGACAGTGTATGTGTGGTCTGTGACTACTAGTGGAACAAGACTGGGGTATCAGACAGTGTATGTGTGGTCTGTGACTACCAGTGGAACAAGCTGGGGTGTCAGACAGTGTATGTGTGGTCTGTGACTACCAGTGGAACAAGGCTGGGGTGTCAGACAGTGTATGTGTGGTCTGTGACTACTAGTGGGACAAGGCTGGGGTATCAGACAGTGTATGTGTGGGTCTGTGACTACCAGTGGGACAAGGCTGGGGTATCAGACAGTGTATGTGTGGTCTGTGACTACCAGTGGAACAAGGCTGGGGTATCAGACAGTGTATGTGTGGTCTGTGACTACCAGTGGAACAAAACTGGGTGTCAGACAGTGTATGTGTGGGTCTGTGACTACCAAGTGGAACAAGACTGGGGTATCAGACAGTGTATGTGTGGGTCTGTGACTACCAGTGGAACAAGACTGGGGTATCAGACAGTGTATGTGTGGGTCTGTGACTACCAGTGGAACAAGGCTGTGGTGTCAGACAGTGTATGTGTGGGTCTGTGACTACTAGTGGAACAAGGCTGGGGTATCAGACAGTGTATGTGTGGGTCTGTGACTACCAGTGGTACAAGGCTGGGGTATCAGACAGTGTATGTGTGGGTCTGTGACTACCAGTGGAACAAGGCTGGGGTATCAGACAGTGTATGTGTGGGTCTGTGACTACCAGTGGAACAAGACTGGGGTGTCAGACAGTGTATGTGTGGGTCTGTGACTACCAGTGGAACAAGGCTGGGGTATCAGACAGTGTATGTGTGGTCTGTGACTACCAGTGGAACAAGGCTGGGGTATCAGACAGTGTATGTGTGGGTCTGTGACTACCAGTGGAACAAGGCTGGGGTGTCAGACAGTGTATGTGTGGGTCTGTGACTACCAGTAGAACAAGGCTGGAGTGTCAGGCAGTGTATGTGTGGGTCTGTGACTACCAGTGGAACAAGACTGGGGTGTCAGACAGTGTATGTGTGGTCTGTGACTACCAGAGGAACAAGGCTGGGGTATCAGACAGTGTATGTGTTGGTCTGTGACTACCAGTGGAACAAGGCTGCGGTGTCAGACAGTGTATGTGTGGGTCTGTGACTACCAGAGGAACAAGGCTGGGGTGTCAGACAGTGTATGTGTGGGTCTGTGACTACCAGTGGAACAAGGCTGGGGTGTCAGAGAGTGTATGTGTGGGTCTGAGACTACCAGTGGGACAAGGCTGGGGTGTCAGACAGTGTATGTGTGGGTCTGTGACTACCAGTGGAACAAGGGCTGGAATGTCAGACAGTGTATGTGTGGGTCTGTGACTACCAGTGGAACAAGGCTGGGGTGTCAGACAGTGTATGTGTGGGTCTGTGACTACCAGTGGAACAAGGCTGGGGTGTCAGACAGTGTATGTGTGGGTCTGTGACTACCAGTGGAACAAGGCTGGAGTGTCAGACAGTGTATGTGTGGGTCTGTGACTACTACTAGAACAAGGCTGGGGTGTCAGAGAGTGTATGTGTGGGTCTGTGACTACCAGTGGAACAAGGCTGGGGTATCATACAGTGTATGTGTGGGTCTGTGACTACCAGTGGAACAAGGCTGAGGTGTCAGACAGTGTATGTGTGGGTCTGTGACTACCAGTGGAACAAGGCTGGGGTATCAGACAGTGTATATGTGGGTCTGTGACTACCAGTGGAACAAGGATGGGGTGTCACACAGTGTATGTGTGGGTCTGTGACTACCAGTGGAACAAGGCTGGTGTGTCAGACAGTGTATGTGTGGGTCTGTGACTACCAGTGGAACAAGGTGGGGTATCAGACAGTGTATGTGTGGTCTGTGACTACCAGTGGAACAAGGCTGGGGTGTCACACAGTGTATGTGTGGGTCTGTGACTACGAATGGAACAAGGCTGGGGTGTCAGACAGTGTATGTGTGGGTCTGTGACTACCATTGGAACAAGGATTGGGTATCAGACAGTGTATGTGTGGGTCTGTGACTACCAGTGGAACAAGGCTGGGGTATCAGACAGTGTATATGTGGTCTGTGACTACCAGTGGTACAAGGCTGGGGTATCAGACAGTGTATGTGTGGTTATGTTACTATCTGTGGAACAAGGCTGGGGTATCAGACAGTGTATGTGTGGGTCTGTGACTACCAGTGGAACAAGGCTGGGGTGTCACACAGTGTATGTGTGGGTCTGTGACTACCAGTGGAACAAGGCTAGGGTATCAGACAGTGTATGTGTGGGTCTGTGACTACTAGTGGAACAAGGATGGGGTGTCAGACAGTGTATGTGTGGGTCTGTGACTACCAGTGGAACAAGGCTGGGGTATCAGACAGTGTATGTGTGGTCTGTGACTACCAGTGGAACAAGACTGGGGTGTCAGACAGTGTATGTGTGGGTCTGTGACTACCAGTGGGACAAGGCTGGGGTATCAGACAGTGTATGTGTGGGTCTGTGACTACCAGTGGAACAAGGCTGGGGTATCAGACAGTGTATGTGTGGTCTGTGACTACCAGTGGAACAAGACTGGGGTGTCAGACAGTGTATGTGTGGTCTGTGACTACCAGAGGAACAAGGCTGGGGTATCAGACAGTGTATGTGTTGGTCTGTGACTACCAGTGGAACAGGGCTGCGGTGTCAGACAGTGTATGTGTGGGTCTGTGACTACCAGAGGAACAAGGCTGGGGTGTCAGACAGTGTATGTGTGGGTCTGTGACTACCAGTGGAACAAGGCTGGGGTGTCAGAGAGTGTATGTGTGGGTCTGTGACTACCAGTGGGACAAGGCTGGGGTGTCAGACAGTGTATGTGTGGGTCTGTGACTACCAGTGGAACAAGGCTGGAATGTCAGACAGTGTATGTGTGGGTCTGTGACTACCAGTGGAACAAGGCTGGGTGTCAGACAGTGTATGTGTGGGTCTGTGACTACCAGTGGAACAAGGCTGGGGTGTCAGACAGTGTATGTGTGGTCTGTGACTACCAGTGGAACAAGGCTGGGGTGTCAGACAGTGTATGTGTGGGTCTGTGACTACCAGTGGGACAAGGCTGGGGTATCAGACAGTGTATGTGTGGTCTGTGACTACCAGTGGAACAAGACTGGGTATCAGACAGTGTATGTGTGGGTCTGTGACTACCAGTGGAACAAGACTGGGGTGTCAGACAGTGTATGTGTGGGTCTGTGACTACTAGTGGAACAAGGCTGGGGTGTCACACAGTGTATGTGTGGGTCTGTGACTACCAGTGGAACAAGGCTGGGGTATCAGAGAGTGTATGTGTGGGTCTATGACTACCAGTGGAACAAGGCTGGGGTATCAGACAGTGTATGTGTTGGTCTGTGACTACCAGTGGAACAAGGCTGGGGTGTCAGACAGTGTATGTGTGGGTCTGTGACTACCAGTGGGACAAGGCTGGGGTGTCAGACAGTGTATGTGTGGTCTGTGACTACCAGTGGAACAAGGCTGGAGTGTCAGACAGTGTATGTGTGGTCTGTGACTACCAGTGGTATAAGGCTGGGGTATCAGACAGTGTATGTGTGGTCTGTGACTACCAGTGGAACAAGGTTGGGGTGTCAGACAGTGTATGTGTGGGTCTGTGACTACCAGTGAACAAGGCTGGAGTGTCAGACAGTGTATGTGTGGTCTGTGACTACCAGTGGTATAAGGCTGGGGTATCAGACAGTGTATGTGTGGGTCTGTGACTACCAGTGGAACAAGGTTGGGGTATAAAACAGTGTATGTGTGGGTCTGTGACTACCAGTGGAACAAGGCTGGGGTATAAGACAGTGTATGTGTGGTCTGTGACTACCAGTGGAACAAGGCTGGGGTGTCAGACAGTGTATGTGTGGGTCTGTGACTACCAGTGGAACAAGGCTGGGGTATCAGACAGTGTATGTGTGGTCTGTGACTACCAGTGGAACAAGGCTGAGGTGTCAGACAGTGTATGTGTGGGTCTGTGACTACCAGTGGAACAAGGCTGGGGTATCATACAGTGTATGTGTGGGTCTGTGACTACCAGTGGAACAAGGCTGAGGTGTCAGACAGTGTATGTGTGGGTCTGTGACTACCAGTGGAACAAGGCTGGGGTATCAGACAGTGTATATGTGGGTCTGTGACTACCAGTGGAACAAGGATGGGGTGTCACACAGTGTATGTGTGGGTCTGTGACTACCAGTGGAACAAGGCTGGTGTGTCAGACAGTGTATGTGTGGGTCTGTGACTACCAGTGGAACAAGGCTGGGGTATCAGACAGTGTATGTGTGGTCTGTGACTACCAGTGGAACAAGGCTGGGGTGTCAGACAGTGTATGTGTGAGTCTGTAACTACCAGTGGAACAAGGCTGGGGTGTCAGACAGTGTATGTGTGGGTCTGTGACTACCAGTGGAACAAGGCCGAGGTGTCAGACAGTGTATGTGTGGATCTGTGACTACCAGTGGAACAAGGCTGGGTATCAGACAGTGTATGTGTGGTCTGTGACTACCAGTGGAACAAGGCTGAGGTGTCAGACAGTGTATGTGTGGGTCTGTGACTACCAGTGGAACAAGGCTGGGGTATCAGACAGTGTATATGTGGGTCTGTGACTACCAGTGGAACAAGGCTGAGGTGTCAGACAGTGTATGTGTGGGTCTGTGACTACCAGTGGAACAAGGCTGGGGTATCAGACAGTGTATATGTGGGTCTGTGACTACCAGTGGAACAAGGATGGGGTGTCACACAGTGTATGTGTGGGTCTGTGACTACGAATGGAACAAGGCTGGGGTGTCAGACAGTGTATGTGTGGGTCTGTGACTACCATTGGAACAAGGATTGGGTATCAGACAGTGTATGTGTGGGTCTGTGACTACCAGTGGAACAAGGCTGGGGTATCAGACAGTGTATATGTGGTCTGTGACTACCAGTGGTACAAGGCTGGGGTATCAGACAGTGTATGTGTGGTTATGTTACTATCTGTGGAACAAGGCTGGGGTATCAGACAGTGTATGTGTGGGTCTGTGACTACCAGTGGAACAAGGCTGGGGTGTCACACAGTGTATGTGTGGGTCTGTGACTACCAGTGGAACAAGGCTGGGGTATCAGACAGTGTATGTGTGGGTCTGTGACTACTAGTGGAACAAGGATGGGGTGTCAGACAGTGTATGTGTGGGTCTGTGACTACTAGTGGAACAAGGATGGGGTGTCAGACAGTGTATGTGTGGGTCTGTGACTACCAGTGGAACAAGGCTGGTGTGTCAGACAGTGTATGTGTGGGTCTGTGACTACCAGTGGAACAAGGATGGGGTGTCAGACAGTGTATGTGTGGGTCTGTGACTACCAGTGGAACAAGGATGGGGTGTCAGACAGTGTATGTGTGGGTCTGTGACTACCAGTGGAACAAGGATGGGGTGTCAGACAGTGTATGTGTGGGTCTGTGACTACCAGTGGAACAAGGATGGGGTGTCAGACAGTGTATGTGTGGGTCTGTGACTACTAGTGGAACAAGGATGGGGTGTCAGACAGTGTATGTGTGGGTCTGTGACTACCAGTGGAACAAGGATGGGGTGTCACACAGTGTATGTGTGGGTCTGTGACTACCAGTGGAACAAGGCTGGTGTGTCAGACAGTGTATGTGTGGGTCTGTGACTACCAGTAGAACAAGACTGGGGTGTCAGACAGTGTATGTGTTGGTCTGTGACTACCAGTGGAACAAGGCTGGGCTATCAGACAGTGTATGTGTGGGTCTGTGACTACCAGTGGAACAAGGCTGTGGTGTCAGACAGTGTATGTGTGGGTCTGTGACTACCAGTGGAACAAGGCTGGGGTGTCAGACAGTGTATGTGTTGGTCTGTGACTACCAGTGGAACAAGGCTGGTGTGTCAGACAGTGTATGTGTGGGTCTGTGACTACCAGTGGAACAAGGCTGGTGTGTCAGACAGTGTATGTGTGGGTCTGTGACTACTAGTGGAACAAGGATGGGGTGTCAGACAGTGTATGTGTGGGTCTGTGACTACCAGTGGAACAAGGATGGGGTGTCACACAGTGTATGTGTGGGTCTGTGACTACGAATGGAACAAGGCTGGGGTGTCAGACAGTGTATGTGTGGGTCTGTGACTACCATTGGAACAAGGATTGGGTATCAGACAGTGTATGTGTGGGTCTGTGACTACCAGTGGAACAAGGCTGGGGTATCAGACAGTGTATATGTGGTCTGTGACTACCAGTGGTACAAGGCTGGGGTATCAGACAGTGTATGTGTGGTTATGTTACTATCTGTGGAACAAGGCTGGGGTATCAGACAGTGTATGTATGGGTCTGTGACTACCAGTGGAACAAGGCTGGGGTGTCACACAGTGTATGTGTGGGTCTGTGACTACCAGTGGGACAAGGCTGGGGTATCAGACAGTGTATGTGTGGGTCTGTGACTACCAGTGGGACAAGGCTGGGGTATCAGACAGTGTATGTGTGGGTCTGTGACTACCAGTGGAACAAGGCTGGGGTATCAGACAGTGTATGTGTGGGTCTGTGACTACCAGTGGGACAAGGCTGGGGTATCAGACAGTGTATGTGTGGGTCTGTGACTACCAGTGGGACAAGGCTGGGGTGTCAGACAGTGTATGTGTGGTCTGTGACTACCAGTGGAACAAGGCTGGGGTGTCAGACAGTGTATGTGTGAGTCTGTGACTACCAGTGGAACAAGGCTGGGGTATCAGACAGTGTATGTGTGGTCTGTGACTACCAGTGGAACAAGGCCGGGGTGTCAGGCAGTGTATGTGTGAATCTGTGACTACCAGTGGAACAAGGCTGGGGTATCAGACAGTGTATGTGTGGTCTGTGACTACCAGTGGAACAAGGCTGAGGTGTCAGACAGTGTATGTGTGGGTCTGTGACTACCAGTGGAACAAGGCTGGGGTATCAGACAGTGTATATGTGGGTCTGTGACTACCAGTGGAACAAGGCTGAGGTGTCAGACAGTGTATGTGTGGGTCTGTGACTACCAGTGGAACAAGGCTGGGGTATCAGACAGTGTATATGTGGTCTGTGACTACCAGAGGAACAAGGCTGGGGTATCAGACAGTGTATATGTGGGTCTGTGACTACCAGTGGAACAAGGATGGGGTGTCACACAGTGTATGTGTGGGTCTGTGACTACGAATGGAACAAGGCTGGGGTGTCAGACAGTGTATGTGTGGGTCTGTGACTACCATTGGAACAAGGATTGGGTATCAGACAGTGTATGTGTGGGTCTGTGACTACCAGTGGAACAAGGCTGGGGTATCAGACAGTGTATATGTGGTCTGTGACTACCAGTGGTACAAGGCTGGGGTATCAGACAGTGTATGTGTGGTTATGTTACTATCTGTGGAACAAGGCTGGGGTATCAGACAGTGTATGTGTGGGTCTGTGACTACCAGTGGAACAAGGCTGGGGTGTCACACAGTGTATGTGTGGGTCTGTGACTACCAGTGGGACAAGGCTGGGGTATCAGACAGTGTATGTGTGGGTCTGTGACTACCAGTGGGACAAGGCTGGGGTATCAGACAGTGTATGTGTGGGTCTGTGACTACCAGTGGAACAAGGCTGGGGTATCAGACAGTGTATGTGTGGGTCTGTGACTACCAGTGGAACAAGGCTGGGGTATCAGACAGTGTATGTGTGGGTCTGTGACTACCAGTGGGACAAGGCTGGGGTGTCAGACAGTGTATGTGTGGTCTGTGACTACCAGTGGAACAAGGCCGGGGTGTCAGACAGTGTATGTGTGGATCTGTGACTACCAGTGGAACAAGGCTGGGGTATCAGACAGTGTATGTGTGGGTCTGTGACTACCAGTGGAACAAGGCCGGGGTGTCAGACAGTGTATGTGTGGTCTGTGACTACCAGTGGAACAAGGCTGAGGTGTCAGACAGTGTATGTGTGGGTCTGTGACTACCAGTGGAACAAGGCTGGGGTATCAGACAGTGTATATGTGGGTCTGTGACTACCAGTGGAACAAGGCTGGGGTGTCAGACAGTGTATGTGTGGTTATGTTACTATCTGTGGAACAAGGCTGGGTGTCAGACAGTGTATGTGTGGTCTGTGACTACCAGTGGTACAAGGATGGGGTGTCAGACAGTGTATGTGTGGGTCTGTGACTACTAGTGGAACAAGGATGGGGTGTCACACAGTGTATGTGTGGGTCTGTGACTACCAATGGAACAAGGCTGGGATGTCAGACAGTGTATGTGTGGGTCTGTGACTACCAATGGAACAAGGCTGGGGTATCAGACAGTGTATGTGTGGTCTGTGACTACCAGTGGAACAAGGCCGGGGTGTCAGACATTGTATGTGTGGGTCTGTGACTACCAGTGGAACAAGGCTGGGGTATCAGACAGTGTATGTGTGGTCTGTGACTACCAGTGGAACAAGGCTGAGGTGTCAGACAGTGTATGTATGGGTCTGTGACTACCAGTGGAACAAGGCTGGGGTATCAGACAGTGTATATGTGGGTCTGTGACTACCAGTGGTACAAGACTGGGGTGTCAGACAGTGTATGTGTGGGTCTGTGACTACCAGTGGAACAAGGCTGGGGTGTCAGACAGTGTATGTGTGGTTATGTTACTATCTGTGGAACAAGGCTGGGGTGTCAGACAGTGTATGTGTGGTCTGTGACTATCAGTGGTACAAGGCTGGGGTATCAGACATTGTATGTGTGGGTCTGTGACTACCAGTGGAACAAGGCTGGGGTATCAGACAGTGTATGTGTGGGTCTGTGACTACCAGTGGGACAAGGCTGGGGTATCAGACAGTGTATGTGTGGGTCTGTGACTACCAGTGGGACAAGGCTGGGGTATCAGACAGTGTATGTGTGGGTCTGTGACTACCAGTGGAACAAGGCTGGGGTATCAGACAGTGTATATGTGGGTCTGTGACTACCAGTGGAACAAGGCTGGGGTGTCAGACAGTGTATGTGTGGTTATGTTACTATCTGTGGAACAAGGCTGGGGTGTCAGACAGTGTATGTGTGGTCTGTGACTACCAGTGGTACAAGGCTGGGGTATCAGACATTGTATGTGTGGGTCTGTGACTACCAGTGGAACAAGGCTGGGGTATCAGACAGTGTATGTGTGGGTCTGTGACTACCAGTGGGACAAGGCTGGGGTATCAGACAGTGTATGTGTGGGTCTGTGACTACCAGTGGGACAAGGCTGGGGTATCAGACAGTGTATGTGTGGGTCTGTGACTACCAGTGGAACAAGGCAGGGGTATCAGACAGTGTATGTGTGGGTCTGTGACTACCAGTGGTACAAGGCTGGGGTGTCAGACAGTGTATGTGTGGGTCTGTGACTACCAGTGGTACAAGGCTGGGGTATCAGACAGTGTATGTGTGGGTCTGTGACTACCAGTGGAACAAGGCTGGGGTATCAGACAGTGTATGTGTGGGTCTGTGACTACCAGTGGTACAAGGCTGGGGTATCAGACAGTGTATGTGTGGGTCTGTGACTACCAGTGGAACAAGGCTGGAGTGTCAGACAGTGTATGTGTGGGTCTGTGACTACCAGTGGAACAAGGCTGGGGTATCAGACAGTGTATGTGTGGGTCTGTGACTACCAGTGGTACAAGGCTGGGGTGTCAGACAGTGTATGTGTTGTGAGAGACATGGTTATGTATGTGTGTGTGCCACTACTTTTCTACACAGTAAAGGAATTGCATGCATCAGAAAAAAAAGAGGTATTTAAACGCCCCATTGCTTCCATCTAGACTCTCAGTAGTTAGACCTCCTTGCTTGGTACGGATGTGTTTCTGTTTAATGTGTTGTGCACCTACTCGGCTTGTTCTCCTACTCCACATACTTTCTGCCTGCCCCACCTCTCTGGCATGCATTCCATTTTTGCTTGAACTCTGCCCATGATGATCCTCAGCCTGACCCTTTCACACATCTTGTATCAGGTTCTCTTTTGACACTGTTGTGAGTCCTGTCTGATAGACTCTACTCTTCCCCCAATTTGCATCTATATCCCTCGTGGTCTGGCCCTGGCTCAACAGGGGTCAGACACTTGACCTTGCAATCCACAACAGTCAGCTCACTTCACAGCACTGCTCCCTCACACCTCTTCCAAACTACTACATAGCAGATACTACTCCACACGTCCTGTGTTCCAGGTCATTTTCCATCTGAGTCCTGCCAAGTTCGTCTTTTGTTTGTTCTCTAACGGATATTCCTTCCAGCTCCAAAATGAGGTACAGATGCACTGGATGCTAATATTATCCTACCTCTGTATAAATCCTTGGTTAGGCCTCATCTAGAATATGGAGAACAATTTTGGGCGTCAGTTAAATAAGTTATTGAACTGGAAAAGGTGCAGAGACGTGCAACAAAACTGATAAGGGGATTGGAGGATCTGAGTTACAAAGAGAGACTATCCAAACTGGGTTTGTTTACATTAGAGAAGAGAAGTCTAAGGGGTGATATGATTACCATTTACACTTATATTAGAGAAGAGAGGTGTAAGGGGTGATATGATTACCATTTACACTTATATTAGAGAAGAGACGTGTAAGGGGTGATATGATACCATTTACACTTATATTAGAGAAGAGAGGTGTAAGGGGAGATATGATACCATTTACACTTATATTAGAGAAGAGAGGTGTAAGGGGTGATATGATTACCATTTACACTTATATTAGAGAAGAGAGGTGTAAGGGGGGATATGATTACCATTTACACTTATATTAGAGAAGAGACGTGTAAGGGGTGATATAATTACCATTTACACATATATTAGAGAAGAGAGGTGTAAGGGTGATATGATTACCATTTACACATATATTAGAGAAGAGAGGTGTAAGGGGTGATATGATTACCATTTACACTTATATTAGAGAAGAGATGTGTAAGGGGTGATATGATTACTATTTACACTTATATTAGAGAAGAGACGTGTAAGGGGAGATATGATTACCATTTACACTTACATTAGAGAAGAGAGGTGTAAGGGGTGATATGATTACCATTTACACTTATATTAGAGAAGAGACGTGTAAGGGTGATATGATTACCATTTACACTTATATTAGAGAAGAGACGTGTAAGGGGTGATATGATTACCATTTACACTTATATTAGAGAAGAGATGTGTAAGGGGAGATAGGATTACCATTTACACTTATATTAGAGAAGAGACATCTTAGGGGTGATATGATTACCATTTACATATATATTAGAGAAGAGACGTCTAAGGGGTGATATGATTACCATTTACACTTATATTAGAGAAGAGATGTGTAAGGGGAGATATGATTACCATTTACACTTATATTAGAGAAGAGACATCTTAGGGGTGATATGATTACCATTTACATATATATTAGAAAAGAGACGTCTAAGGGGGGATATGATTACCATTTACACATACATTCAAGGTCAGTACAAAGAACTATCCAATGAATTATTTTTGCAAAGAGCTGAGCTAAGAACAAGAGGTCATCCATTAAGACTAGAGGAAAGGCGTTTTTCATTAAAACAAAGGCAGGGCTTTATTACAGTAAGGGCAGTAGATTTATATAATTTTTTTTTTCCTCGGGATGCTGTGTTTGCCCATAATGTAGTTGCTTTACAAAATAAGTAATGTATACCTATCTAGCAAAGAACAGAGCAATATTGAGAATTGACAGTTGATATCATGTTGAAGTTAATCCAGTGAAATATCTGACTTCCATTTGTAGTCAGGAAGGATTTTTTTTTACACACTTGGGGTTTAATTGGAATTGGCTTCAGTAGGGGGTTTTGCTTTCCTCTGGATCAACAGGGGTGATTTGGTATGGGCTGAAATTGATGTATTTATGCATTTTTTCAGCCTCATCTACTATGTTAACCTTCTCAAATGCAGGCTGTTCTTGCCTCAGGTCCAGTGCTTGTCCAGCCTTCAGAGATTCCGTCTGCACAAGATCCGTCTCATACAGAACCTCAAGTCCCTTTTCCACAAACCTTTCCAGAAGACAGGAGACAACTATAGTTTTGTGAATGCGTGGACTTTTCTTAAGCCACATACTTGCCATTTAGAAGAGGTTAGCGCAGGGGTTCCCAACCCGTGCCCTCAGGGTCCACTAACAGGCCAGGGTTTGTGGATTTTCTTAGGAAGATCTCATGCAAGTTAATTAAAATCACTTAAGTCTCTAATTAACTCACCTGTGTTCTATCAAGGAAATCTTTAAATCCTGGCTTGTTAGTGGGCCCTGAGGGCATGGGTTGGGAACCACTGGGCTAGAGTAAGAATGGTCATCATGGTACGTTCCAGGGAGCCTACTTCTTGGGCCCATTGCCTGCTTTTAGCTAACAGTCCTCTGCTCCAGGACTTACCGGCTTTCTCTCTACCATGACCCCAGCCTGATTTAACCAGCCGAAACCTGTTGGTCTTTGAAGAAAGGAAGACATCTGGGGAAAGACTGTGGCAATAGCGAATCCATTCTCGTGTGGCAGACGTCTCTGCCAACAATGGAGTCTCTTCTCCTAATGCCCCAGAGCCTACGCAAAGCAGGTTGGCTCACACCATTTTAACTCAGGAGGATAAAGCTTCAGACCTGTCCTATTAGAATACATAAAGGTGTACAGAAGCCTAAAACTATACCATTTTCTCTTCTTATTGAAAGTACAAAACCATTCCCTCTCACTTTTTTCCCTCTGCTTCTACAAAAGAGCAAAAGGGTGATATCAGTCTGAGCTCTTACTGATTTCATGGTAACTTAATGGACTCCCATTTCACAAGTTGTCTACAGTTTACCCTGGTTCCAAAACCAGTACCCCTCCATACCCAGGTCTTTCATGAAACTCTAGTGAATTTTGATTTGACAACCCATTACACTGTACCCCTGCTGGTTTTAATTATTAAACCTATTTAATCACTCACAATTGACATAGTCCAGTCTCCCTTATTCCTACTGATTTAAGTTTCTTTTCCATCCATTTACTGTCATAAGCACTGCTTCTCTCACTCACATATTATGTCTTGCAGGACATGTCTACGTCTTCTTCACCATCTGATCCATTCAGGAGGCCTATAAAGATTTCATTGATGTCTTCAGCAACAGGAGGCAGACACTTCCCCCACATTTTATATATGACTGCCTCATTGCTTTTCTACCTGTGGCCAAGATTCGTTTTGGCAACATTTTGTCTGAACCAGAATGGAAATGTCTTAAATGCTATTTCTAAGAAACCGTCCACAAAGGTTTCATTAGACCCCGCACATCTTCTGCTTGTGATGGAATCTTTTCTTTTAGACCACTTGAGGGAATTAAATGAGATTACCATCAAAAACCCCTATCCTCTGCCGCTTGTTCCTGAATTCTTTGCCAGTCTACCGTACGCCACCATCATTACCAAGCTTGACTGGCAGGAGCCTATTATTTCGTTAGAATTAATGGGGTTGATGAATGGAAAATGCCCTGTATGACAATATATTTTCTGATGCCTTTCAGCCTATGCAGCACTCTGTCGATGTTCCACCATGTATTAATAATGTTCTCGTTTTGGATAGATTCTTCTTTGTTGTCATTGATAAGCTGATATTTTTCTTAGTTTTGAAGGAGAATTTCACTCTTTTTATCCAAGTCTTTCTGCAGAGGAAAAAAAAAACATCCAGCCCCGTATGTGTATCATTACACAGCTTAGTGTCGTCAGTAAAGATCGATATATTACTTTCATTACCCACTTCAACATTAATAATCATTGGGCTCAGGACTGATCCCTGTGGCACCCCACTTACAACTTTATACCAACGTGAAAAGGTTTCATTTACACCAGCTTGCTGTCGTCTATCATTGTCTATCCATGCACAGATATCGCTTCCAAAACTTTTTAATTAAAAGTACGTTAGTTTGACTTAATCTGTTCTTCATAAAACTATGTTGGCTCCTACTACGAATAATATCGTTGGCCATCACATAGTCCTAAATACTATCATTATTAACCTTCAGAAATCAAACTCACAGGTCTATAATTTCCTGGTTTAAATCTTGTTCCCCTTTTTCAATACTGGTATTCTACATCAGCTTTTACGCCAATCATAGGGCACTTTGCCCAATGATAGTTAATCATAAATATTAAGTATCAGGTTCTTGCTGTAGTGAACTACATCCCTTAAGCACACTTGGGTCTCTGCCATCAGATCCAGGAGTTTATTTCAACATAAACTGTTCCAGTCTCTTTTGGACTTTGTCCTCAGTAATCCACATGCAGTTCCCTGTAAGTATTTGGACAGTGACACAGGTTTTGTTGTTTTGGCTCTGTACTCCAGCACATTAAATTTGAAATGAAACAAAGTCTATGGGGATCAGACTGATGGCTTTAATTTGAGGGTATTTACATCTCTAAACTGTGAATCATGTGTGAATTCCAGCCCTTTTTATACATAGTCCCTCCATTTTAGGGGTTCAGAAGTAATTGGACACATAATCCTAAACCAAGTCTTCATATTTAGTACTGGTAGCTCCTTCGCATTTGATGACTGCATGAAGTCTGTGCCCCCCGGACATCGCCAGACGCTGGGTATCTTCCCTGGTGACGCTCTACCAAGCTTGCACTCCAGCAATCTTCCGTTCTCTTTGTTTTGGGGCATTTTTCCCTCAGCAAGTAAAAAGCATGTTCAGATTTAAGTTGTGCGATTGGCCATTCATTTTAATATTTATTTTATTTTTACTGCCAATCATACAGCCTGTATAGCAGAGCTTTCCAGACTTTTCATGTTGGTGACACACTCTTTAGACATGCATCATTTCGTGACACAGTAATTCAGTTTTGCTAACAAACCGGAGGTTTAACTAATAATCCCTTATAAGAGATACGGACACATACATAAATTGTAATAAGAAGATGTATGGGGACACAACATATCTCATGAAAACCTTTCATTCATACCGCGGAGGCATTAAGCATGTCGTGTGGTTTTTAAAATGGGGACATGAGAATGTTGCGCTACATATAAGCGTAAGATTCTCATGTCGCATTAGTAAATAGATAGCACATAACTGATTTTAGAAGTACTGTCCGTCTTTCCTGTCTCATCGGCGCCACAAGCAGAAGCAGCAGCCATGTGACAGGAGCCTCAGAGCACAGGGACATTCCAGCCTGGCAGCCCAAAGAGAGGGCAGAGGTATAGAGGAGGTGGCATCTCAAAAGATTTTAACAGCTGAGCCGCCTATAATTAACATAGTATGATCAATAGACTTTCTCCGCGGCTGCTATATTTGCTTTCCCAGGCGGATGCAACAAAGTGGCAACAAACAAGCACTCAGCAGGCTATATTTGCAGCCAATCAGATGTCAATGCAATACCTCTCCTGTCCTTTTTAAAGGGCTCTTTGTATCATGGTGTAGCTCCGTGCTATTGCTCAGTGAGATGTATATCTGCTTAGTACCTCCCAACCGTTATGGGGTATCGATTGTCGGTGTAGATGCCAGTCACTGCGATCACTATAGCCAATGCCTTTCATACCTAATAAAGCACTTTTTCAGGGATGTGTTAGGTAGAGACTGACTCACAAACCTGCCGTGTTCTAGATATCCTCGCCAGGTAATCAACACAAGATAGACTAAAAGAATCCGGAGCCAACATATCCTCTCAGCAGACTTCTTGAAAATGGAGGCAAATTCTAAAGGGATATCCTTAAAGTTGTCATTTTCATTCTAATATGTCTATACTGGAACAACCACTGTCTATAACATAGATATATATCCTCAAAAAAACATAGATATTATACTAAAACATATATCTACATCTAGAACATTATATTGTAAATAATGCACAAATCAATCAATATATCAAAATCCATAATAATATGCATGTGTGCAAATGTAATGCAAATATACAGCCATACACATACGTATATAACCTATATACTGCCACCAACAGAGACACCAGTGGGAGAACATTTTGGCCAAAGTGGGCACAGTATCAGGGATATTAAATTGACTGTACTAATGGGACAATTTCTCAATCAGAGGGACAGAAAATTATGGGAGGTAAAATTAACCACTTAAGGACCGGACATTATGGGACATTTTCGTCCCATAACGTCCGCATAGGGGCACGTTGACCGGCCGGTACACGTGACCTGTCACGTGTATCGGCGCGTCACTATGGGGCCTGATAGAGATCGCTCCGATCTTGGAGCGGTCTATTTCATGCCCTATTTTTACTTACAGCGCTCCCGGTAGAGCGCTGTAAGTAAAAAGTACGTGACGTACCAGGACCGTCAAGGGTCTTTCAAGCAAGTTTACCCTTGACGGTCCTGGTACGTCAAGGGTCCCTAAGGGGTTAATGTTACAATTTGACTCTCTGACCTATGGCATGAACAGGGACAGCGAATTGCTGTCACAGTACTTAATGGTGAATTAACTTTTACGACAGTCCCTCTGGAATCATAAATACCTGGACCCAGAGGAAGAATGCTATTTAAATCACATCCTCTACCATTGACTGATCAAGGAATCTGTATCTGGACTAACGTTCTTATCTGATTTCCATTATAAACAATGTAATGTGTACTTGTATATAAGAGAGAAGTTTTCATATTTATCTGTATAACATGCCTGAGGAAGAGACCTAAGAAGTCTTGAAAGCTTGCATTTAAATCTGTTTAGTTATCCAATAAAGGTATCAACTTTACAAAGAAATTTTGCATCCTGTATTTCTACGGCTAACACGGTACCAACTCTCATCTATTATTGACTCCATAGGAGCAGTTATTACTTCAAACTGTACCAATTAACCCTCGCATCGCCAGCTCCTGTGGTACAGTGGGCTTATATTGGTTAATGCTTTGTGGGGAAACTTGTTTGTTCAGTTATTATTATTAATTCTGCTGTTGTCATCCCTTTGGGACACACTTTGTTGTTGAATTACAGTCATTACCTTTGGGATAATTGCACACCTTAACTGCTGTTAGTTCTGAAGAAAGGTGAACTGAAAATTAATTTATTATCCTTACTTAGTACCACTGGGATTTTATCATTCATTTTCTTTCCTTTGTCATTACATTATGGCAGACAAAGAGCAATAAAAGTAATAAAAGTATTTCTACATATTTAAAAACTGCAATTCTAACGTCACCAACAATATGTCTGTGTGTTCTGTCTGGACTTAGAGGCTAATAGGACTTCCACAGCTGTAGATGCAGCCTCTGTTCTTGAACCAGAATGTGCCAAGGCTTTATCAGGTTCTCTTGGCAAACTGGAGGGGATTTTGGACAGATAATTACCAGAAGCATCTCGTGCACCACTTTAAAAATCACAAAACAAAAAAACCCTCAAAAAATATCTTTATTCACCCTCAGATTCCTCTGACGATGAAGGTGAATTGTCTAGTGACATTTCTGAGTCTCCCTTACCCATTAGAGAGGGTTCCACATTAGAAGGCTCAGATTCAGAATCCATTGATTCTTTATTTAAAGCTATCTTAGACATCCTGGAAGTTTCAGATGACTATGCCTCTAAGTCCTCAGCCAAATCTCTTTTTAGAAATCTGCTGTTATATTTCCTGTGAAGAGCTTGACAGATAGTCACGGACAAGTGGGAAACCCCAGATAAAGATATGTTTTTTCCCAAGTAACCTGAAAAGGTGTACCCTTTTTCTAAATCTAAGGTAGATCGTTGATCTAACCCTCCAACAGTTGGCCCTACAATTTCCAGATTATCCAAACATACCACTATTCCTATTCAGACTGCAGCAGCTCATAAAGATCCTGTTGACAAAAAAGTTGATACCTTAAACTAATGTTTTCTGGACTAGGTGCAGTCATTTGAGCTTCCTTTGCTTCAGCCCAGGCATGTAGAGTTGCTGAGGCCTGGCATGCTCAAATTATTCAATCCATGCAAGACAATGTGCCTCATGAGGATATTTCCCCTCTCATAGGCTACCACCAGGAAACCACCTCCTATATTGGAGGGTCTGTCTTGGGGTGGCTAGGTTATCATCTAATTATCTCTCCTTTCAAGAGATCCTTCCTCTGTGGGGCAACGTTGGACACAATTGTCAGCCAAGCCACAAGAGGTAAAAGTACATTTTTATCTCAGAATAAACCTAAACAATTTGATAACAAGAAAAGGTATTTTACTTACAGAGGTAAAATGACCTCCAGACAAAATGCCCCTCACTCATCTGGTGGTTTCTTTCATTTCAATAAACCAAAGCCTACTTGGGCACAAAAGAAAATGTACACTAAGCCTCAGAATCAAAACCATCCACAGCATGAAGTCTCCCACAAATCCTACAATGAGGAAGACTCCGACACGTCTTTCAACAATGGAGGATGTTAATCCCAAACAAATGCATTCTTCAACTCATTCCAGAAGGGTTCATAATGTCTTTCACAACCCTACCACCTCATCTTTTTATCATGTCCAGGGTACCAAGAAAAGATGTTACAGGAAGCTTTTCATCAGGCAACCTGGCCGTTTCTAGGCAATGGGGTGATTAGCCCAGTGCCCAAAGAACAAAAGTACAAAGGCATTTATTCCAGTCTTTTTATGGTACACAAAAAAGACAGAAGATTTCGTCCTATCTTGAACCTGAAAAAAACTGAACCAGTTTCTCAAAGTTTCCAGATTCAAGATGGAGTCTATCAAATCAGTGATAGGTGTCATAGAACCAGAGGAGTTTCTCACACCTTTAGAAATCAAAGATGCATATCTACACATGCCTATATAGTCTAAATACTGGAAATATCTCCGGTTTGCATACCAAAACTAACACTTTCAATTTGGGACTCAGCCTTCGGTTTCACCAAGGTGATAGGAGTAAATCTGACTCCTTACCTGGACGATCTGTTGCTAAAGGCTCCATCTCAGGGGCTAACTCAACATCATCTTTATCTTACTCTGTTATCTATGAAAGATCAATGTTGGATTATCAACCAAAGCAAGTCCTTTCAGAATGAGACACGTCCAGCGAACCAGGCTGTTCCTTCAGCTCCGCGTACCTCCTCAAAGCCCAAACAGCAGTGGAAGCCCAAGGTCTCCTCTAAGCCCAAGGCTTACAAGACTGCTTCAGCATGACTCGCCGCACCCAGGTCTGCACCCTGCTATGCGTGGTCGTCTGCAACTCTTTCACAGCATTTGGGAGGATTCTGTAACGGACCCATGGGTTTTACAGGTGGTGACAGAAGGATACAAGATCCCTTTCTATTCTTTTCCTCCCTTTCGCTTTCGTCTTTCTCATACTCCTCAGAGTACTGAGAAACGTTGTCTGTTTGACGGCGCTGTTCAGGCTCTACTGGACAAGGATGTCCTGGAGCCGGTGCCTCTTCCAGACAGGGTTTTGGGGTTCTATTCAAACCTCTTTGTGGTCTCCAAAAAGGATGGTAGTTGTCGCCCTATTTTGGATTTGAAAGATTTAAACTCCTTTGTGACCAGAACTCACTATCGCCAGGAATCTCTGCACACAGTGATTGCTGCCATGTCTCCGGGGGGAGTTCCTTGCTTCTCTGGATCTACAGGATGCTTATTCACACATCTCAATTTATCCGGAGAGCAGGCAGTATCTTCGGTTTGCCTGCGACAGAGGACATTTTCAGTTCTCAGCTCTTCCGTTTGGTCTGACGACGGCTCCTCAGGTTTTCCAACAGGTTCTGGAGGCCTTGATATCCATCCTCCACCGGGACTCCTTACATGGATGGCTTGCTTTTGAAGGCCACCTCAACGGACCTTCTTCATCAGCAGGTTCAGACCTGCATCCAAGCTCTCACTCATCACGGATGGATCGTCAACTTGGACAAGTCGGATCTTGTCCCATCCCAGCAACTGGTCTTCCTGGGTCTTCTCTTCGATACTCAGAAGAGCATGGTGTTCCTCCTGGACAAGGTGGCTCACCAGATCGCCCACAGGTTTTCAGCGATTCTGTCTCAGGATCCGGTTCCAGTTCAGAAGCTGTCTTCTCTGGTGGGGAAGTTTATATCCACGATAGAAGCTGTCCCATTCACCATGGCGCACACCAGGGAACTCCAGAAGTTTGTGATCCACGTGTGCAAGGATCAGCCAGATCATCAGAGGATTTCAGTTTCCCTTCCTCTTCATGTGGAACTGAGCTTGGCGTGGTGGCTGGATCTTTCCAACATGCTGAAAGGGAGATCCTTACTGATTCCCTACTGGACCACGGTGACGACGGATGACAGCCTCTCAGGCTGGGGGGCTGTCCTGGGTCGCTTCAGAGCTCAGGGGAAATGGTCCACGGAGGAGTCCCTCCTTCCGATCAACATCTTGGAGCTTTGGGCAATATTTCATGCCCTACATCAACAAGCAAGGCGAAACAAGAAGTCGCACTGCTTGGTTAGAGGTCAAGGCTATTTTGTCCTGGGCAGAAGATCATGTTCCTGCCATATCCGCAGTGCACATTCCAGGCGTAGACAACGTCATGGCAGACTTCCTCAGTCGTCACACGGTGGACAGCGGAGAGTGGGAGTTACACCCCCAGGTGTTCCAGCTTGTTGTTCAGAGGTGGGGGATGCCCCACGTAGACCTGATGGTGACAAGACACAACAGGAAAGTTCCGGTGTTCTGCTCTCAGTGGAGAGACCCTCTAGCTCGAGCTGTAGATGCAATGTCCATCCCTTGGATGTTCTCTCTGGCCTACATATTTCCTCCCCTTCCCAAGTTGACAAGGGTGTTACGGAAATTGAAGATGGAATGTTGTCCAGTAATTTTGATTGCTCCGTATTGGCCTCGTCAATCCTGGTTTCCAGAGCTTCTGGGTCTATCTGTGGCGGAGCCCTTTCAGCTCCCCTCCTGTCCAGATCGGCTCTCTTTGACGGCTTGGAGGTCGAATCCTCGATATTAAAGAAGAAAGGTTTTTCTTCCGGTGTGGTGGCTACTATGCTTAGTGCCCGAAAGATCTATCACCGTGTCTGGTTGACTTTTGTGTCTTGGTGTGCTGACAGGGATCTGTCCCATGATCTTGATCTACCTACTGTCCTGGCTTTTCTACAGGACGGTGTGGATAAGGGACTCAGTTTGAGTTCTCTTAAGGTTCAGACTTCTGCACTTTCTGTCTTCTTCCAAAAGCCCATTGAAATCCTTCCTGATGTCAAGGTTTTCTTACAGGGCGTTGCTCATGTTCATCCTGCCTTCCGGAGTCCCGCTCCTCAGTGGGATCTTAATTTGGTTTTGGACGTTCTTCAACGCCCTCCCTTTGAGTCTTTGGCTACTATTCCTCTACGTCTCTTGGCGTGGAAAATGGCTTTTCTCTTGGCGATCGTGTCTATTCGCCGTGGTTTACTTTCCTGTAAACCACCATATCTGGTGTTTCACAAGTATAAGGCGGTGCTTCATACTTCCAAGGAGTTTTTACCTAAAGTTGTCTCCGAGTTGCACATCAATCAGGAGATTGTGGTGCCTTCTTTCTGCCCTAACCCCTCCTCTGACAAGGAGCGAGATCTCCACTTGTTGGATGTGGTGCGTTGTCTCAAGTTTTATGTCCATCGCACTGAATCTGTCAGGACGTCTGATGCTCTGTTTGTCATTCCCGAGGGTCCTAGGGCAGGAAGACCTGAATCCAAAGTGACTATGCGTCATGGATCAAGTCCACTATTTGTAAGGCCTAAGAGTTAAGGAATAAGCATGTCCCCTTTCGTGTCATGGCTCATTCCACCAGGTCCATTGGGGACTCTTGGGCCTACAAGAATCAGGCTTCTGCTGATCAGCTGTGCAGGGCGGCCACTTGGTCCTCTGTGCACACCTTTTTGAAGCACTACCGTGTGGATGTGCTGGCTTCGGCTGATGCCAGCTTTGGGAAGAAGGTCCTGGAGGCAGTTTTGCCTGTCTAGGATCTTCTTCTTAGGTTCTTGATTCTTCCTTACTGTTGAGCCGTTTGCTCTAGTTCAGTGTGCAGTGTAACAGTTCCTGGGGTGTTTTACTCCTGTTTGGTGTCCGTTGACACTTCATTTTTATTGGGCTATCACTTACCTGTTGGTCCATAGCTGCACTGGTGACTTTGGGGGCCTTGCGTCTGGTCCTTGCCTTCTTCACGCCTCTGGGGAACTCAATGGTTGGACATCCCAGAGTTACCAGTAACCTGTATTGGAAGACAGAGAAAAGAGGATTTTAGTCTTACCTGTTAAATCATTTTCTCTTAGTCCATACAGGTTACTGGTCTCCCACCCTATCAAGAGACTATGCTTGGCTCTCCTGTGGCAGACCGTGGAGGTCCTTCAGGGTCATACTCACAGGAGTCTTCTTCCCTTCTACTATTTAGTCATAGTTAGTGTCTCAAATATTTCTGGAGCTGATTGGCTAGCTGCAGCCAAGGAGGGAAGGGAGGCTCCACCCCCTGCATAGAGAAATGTTCCTTCCTACTAAGGGGCGGATCGCCTCCCAGAGTTACCAGTAACCTGTATGGACTAAGAGAAAAGGTTTTAACAGGTAAGGCTAAAATCCTCTTTTATCAGTAAGTAAAAAAATCCAATATTTTCCCTGTTTCTGTGACAAGAGATAATCAGAGAAGAAAGTCCTATATTAAGCAGATCATATGGATATAATTATATAAAGCAGACCTTATGGATGTAATGAAGAGTCCCAATGACATCAAACTGGAATAGTTGTGTTCAGGCAGGGCAAGGTTTATAATACACACTTTAATATCATATATATATATATATTTATACAGTGAAACAGGCTGTAGAGTATGTATACATGTTTTTTATAATAAATGTACATATTGATACAATATATGTATAATATATTATATATATGGTCTCTTTTCAGGATGGCTGTGTGACCTGACTGGAGATTTCTCTCTCTCCTTTCTGGTGTCTGGTTCGTTCTTTGTCATCGGGGCCATCATCATCCTCACTCTGCCCGCAACCTTCTGCAGGACCAGGACTGACCAATCGGAGATCAGTACGCAAAAGGACTCGTCACAGACAGAACAGGCTGGCCAATCAGAGACCATGATGGATCAGCAGGATTCTGACCCCCAATCCTTAGCTGATCAATCAGAGAAAAAAGATATATCCCCAAATCACGGCATTAACCAATCCCTAAACAGAGCAGACAATGACCTGCCACTAATGGGAAGCACTGAACAATCGGAGTTCAGGAAGGACATTAACCTAGCCCAATATCAGAGAAATGGACAATCAGAAAGAATGTCAATCAAGGACATGTTCTCAAGGAACTGGACACACAAGTCAAGTGAGAACTGCAGGGATAAGTACACAATGGTACCTACCTCTGTGGGGCCAGTCCACTGCATTTCTTGATGTTACTGATAAAAGAAACAGTAATTTATTGCTAAAAAGTGTAATGACTCCCCTGTTATTTGCCTTAAAATCTTTCAGTTGGGGGATTCCTAGAAGGAAGTGTCTGGGACTATGTCCAGGATGTTCAGTTTTTGGGAGCGGTTTTTAGAGGGCACTGGTTAGCTCTGTTGTACATCAGGGAAATGGGGAAGTTTTTTCTTTTTATGGGGAACACCTCCAGGAATCTTCCTTCACAAGGTACTCAGCCGCAGGTCATAGCTCCTCCGGGATAATTTCTCAGGAGCATCAGATGCCATGAGAGAGAAATCCCGGAATATGTCCAAGTACGTCTCGTCACCTGTGGGGGCAGTGAGAGATGTATAGAGTGCAAGTGAGAGATCAGAGAGTGAGCAAAGCACAGTGATACAGAGAGAGAAAGGCACAGTGATATGGAGACACACAGTGATACAGAGAGAGAAAGGCACAGTGATACAGACACACACAGTGACAGAGAGAAAGGCACAGTGATACAGACACACACAGTGACAGAGAAAAAGGCACAGTGATACAGACACACACAGTGACAGAGAGAAAGGCACAGTGATACAGAGACACACAGTGACAGAGAGAAAGGCATAGTGATACAGAGAAGCACGCGATGACTCAAGGATATTCTCTCACACACTGGTAATACAGAGTGTCGCATTCCCATTCACTCACCTGTTTGTCCAAGAGCAATATCTGCCTCCCGCATCTTCACCAATCTCAGCCTAAAGAGGAGAGGGACATAAACAGGTTTATAACATTCCCCCTGTTTACATACCAAATGTGAGAAGCTTCGGAGGACAAACAAACAGCACGATGGCCTGTTCTTCGGCTAGTCAGTACTCAGAAGCATCATGTTTTAGCTCTCTAGTGCCATTACAGAGGAGAAATTTCCACATACATATTAGACTAATCCTCCCTGAAGGGCGTTCCATCTCCAAAATGATGGGCAACGTTTCGGCCTAATTGGGCGTCGTCAGTGAGGTGCAGCTGGATTCCCCAGTTACGGAGATCAAGGGGTCCACATCTGGATTATCCTTCACTCTTAGGGAGACCTGAGGACGAACAAACAGCACAGTGGCCTGTTCTACATCTAGTCACCTCTCAGAAGTATCACATTTTAGACCTCAGAGGAGAAATGTCTATATACATATTAGACTAATCCTGCCCAAAAAGGCGGCCCAGTTCAAAAATGACGGGCAAGTGTACTCTTTGCGGGAATACCAGTTAACAACAGATGTACGTTTTGGCCTTGTTTGGCTTCACCAGAAAGGTGTAGCTGGATTCCCTAGGCACTGAGAGCAAGGGATCTATATCTGGATTACCCTTCACTCTTAGGGAGATCCCTTAAGTGTATTCAAAATAGACATACAAAATGTGAGAGGCTTCTGAGGACAAACAAACAGCACAATGGCCTTTTCTACGGCTAGTTACCACTCAGTCACTGTGATGCTTCTGAGCGGTGACTAGACATAGGACAGGCCATTATGCTGTGTGTTCGTTCTCAGAAGCCTCTCACATTCTGTATGTCTGTTTTTAATACTCTTAGGGGATCTCCCTAAGAGTGACGGCTAATCCAAACGTGGTCCCCTTGCTCTCAGAGCCTAGGGAATCTAGCTACACCTCACTGACGAGGCCCAACAAGGCCAAAAAGTAAGTTGGGTGTTCCCGTGCAGAGGGGACTTGCCCATCATTTTACAACTGGGCTGCCCTTTTGGGAGGGATTAGTCTAATAATTATGTGGAAATTTCTCCTCTGTAATGGCACTAGAGAGCTAAATGTGATGATTCTCAGAGGTGACTAGCCGGAGAACAGGCCATTGTGCTGTTTGTTCATCTTCAGAGCCTCTCACATTTTGTATGTATATCCCTCTTGTTTGGCATCGGTGGTGACCCCTCTGCCCACATGTTATATCCCTAGTCGGTGGAGATCCCCCCTTCCCCCTATTATACCCCCAATCCATGGACATCCCCCCCTTTCCACATGTTATATTCCTAATTGGTGATCCCCCCACTTCCACATGTTATACCCCCAATCAGTGCAGAACCCCCAACCCCCCTACATGTTATATCCCCAATCAGTGGAGATCCCCCTTCCACATGTTATATCCCCAATCGGTGCAGATCCCCCCCTTCCACGTTATATCCCCAATCGGTAGAGATTCCCCCCCTCCCTTCCACATGTTATATCCCCAATCAGTGGAGATCCCCCCTTCTACATGTTATATCTCCAATTGATGGAGATCCCCCCCCCCCACTTCAATATGTTATATCCCCAAGCGATGGAGATACACTTCGATATGTTATATCCCCAATCGGTGCCGAATTCCTCCTTCTAAATGTTATATCCGCAGTCGGTGGTGAGCCGCACCTTCCACATGTTATATCCCCAATCAGTGCTGATCCACCCCCCTTCTACATGTTATATCCCCAATAGGTGGTGACCCGCCCCTTCCACATGTTAGATCCCCAAATATGTGAAGATTCCCCCCTTCTCTTACATGCATTATGTCACCACTCGAAGTCAAGCAAAAAAATCACATTAGCCACCTGCATAATTTTACTCTGTGCTCCACCCAGTATAATAATGCTCCTCCCACTATGATGCAACTACAGGCTCCACCCAGTATAGTAAGGCTTCTCCCACTATGATGCAGCTACAGGCTCCACCCAGTATAGAAAGGCTCCTCCCACTATGATACAACTACAGGCTACACCCAATGTAGTAAAGCTCCTCCCAATATGATACAGCTACAGGCTCCACCCAATGTAGTGAGGCCTCTCCCCCTATGATGCAATTACAGACTCTACCCAGTATAGTAAGGCTTCTCCCACTATGATGCAATTACAGACTCCACCCAGTACAGTGAAGCTCCTCCCACTACGATGCAGGCTCCACCCAGTGTAGAAAGCCTCCCTCCCACTATGATGGCCATGCCACCTCCTTGTGACTTACAGAGTTACAATATCAGCATTGGCCATTTCTATAGCGATGGAGAGAACGTCTTTCCCAGAATTGTCCAAGGCATTAATATCAGCACCTCGCTTCAGAAACAGACAGGCCAACCTGTGGGGACAATTAAGGGTAAGGGAATAAGACAGAGAGGATGGACATATAAGAGAACAATATCAAGTAAAGGGTATTTTAGTTGTGTTAGGAAGTATATTCAGGTTAGCATTACCCAGTGTACCCCTGCAAGGTGGCATGATGCAGGGGCCCTCGCCCATCCTTATCTGCCTGGTTGACATTAGCTCCGTTCTGTAGAAGAAACTCACAGGCAACAAGAGAATCCTGGGGAAGTGAGAGAAGATGACAACACTATAGGGATGACAGATACCAAAGTGTATTCCTTTGTTAGTATGACAGTTTTGGTGTTGCACTCACAGAAAGCACAGCCCGAATTAGTGGGGTCCGGCCATCCTCATCACTTCGCACCCAGTTCACATCGGCTCCATGTGCAAGGGCATCCGCCATAGTTGGGAGGAAACGATGCTCTGCAGCTCGGTACAAGAGAGCTCCTGGATGCAAGTTTCGCACATCAGTCGCTTCTCCAAAGCCAGACCTCGTCCCTGAGGAAGAGCCAACGAATGAGAACACTGGAGAACTTCACATATACATCTCTTTCTCTAAAGACAAGTTCAAAACTATGAGACAACTAATCAGAACATTGGTGAGTCTTGCACATCATCCCTTCAGTAAAACCAGCCTCACCCCTAGAAAACCCCAACTAATCAGAAAATTGGAGAGTCTTACACATCATCCCCTCAGTAAAACCAGCCTCACCCCTAGAAAAAGACAACTAATCAGAACATTGGAGAGTCTTACACATTATCCCCTCAGTAAAACCAGCCTCACCTCTAGAAACCCCAACTACTCAGAACATTGGAGAGTCGTGCACATCATCCCCTCAGTAAAACCAGCCTCACCCATAGAAAACCTCAACTAATCAGAACATTGGAGAGTCTTGAACATTATCCCCTCAGTAAAACCAGCCTCACCCCTAGAAACCCCCAACTAATCAGAACATTGGAGAGTCTTACACATCATCCCCTCAGTAAAACCAGCCTCACCCCTAGAAAACCCCAACTAATCAGAACATTGGAGAGTCTTACACATCATCCCCTCAGTAAAACCAGCCTCACCCCTAGAAAAGGACAACTAATCAGAACATTGGAGAGTCTTGCACATCATCCCCTCAGTAAAACCAGCCTCACCCCTAGTAAAAGACAACTAATCAGAATATTGGAGAGTCTTACACGTCATCCCCTCAGTAAAACCAGCCTCACCCCTAGAAAAAGCCAACTAATCAGAACATTGGAGAGTTTTACACATCATCCCCTCAGTAAAACCAGCCTCACCCCTAGTAAACCCCAACTAATCAGAACATTGGAGAGTCTTGCACATCATCTCCCTCAGTAAAACCAGCCTCATCCCTAGAAAACCCCAACTAATCAGAACATTGGAGAGTCTTGCACATCATCCCCTCAGTAAAACCAGCCTCACACCTAGAAAAAGACAACTAATCAGAACATTGGAGAGTCTTGCACATCATCCCCTCAGTAAAACCAGCCTCACCCCTAGAAAACCCCAACTAATCAGAACATTGGAGAGTCTTACACATCATCCCCTCAGTAAAACCAGCCTCACCCCTAGAAAAAGACAACTAATCAGAACATTGGAGAGTCTTGCACATCATTCCCTCAGTAAAACCAGACTCACCCCTAGAAAAAGACAACTAATCAGAACATTGGAGAGACTTGCACATCATCCCCTCAGTAAAACCAGCCTCACCCCTAGTAAAAGACAACTATTCAGAACATTGGAGAGTTTTGCACATCATCCCCTCAGTAAAACCAGCCTCACCCCTAGAAAACCCCAACTAATCAGAACATTGGAGAGTCTTACACATCATCCCCTCAGTAAAACCAGCCTCACCCCTAGTAAAAGACAACTCATCAGAAAATTGGAGAGTTTTGCACATCATCCCCTCAGTAAAACCAGCCTCACCCCTAGAAAACCCCAACTAATCAGAACATTGGAGAGTCTTGCACATCATCCCCTCAGTAAAACCAGCCTCACCCCTAGAAAACCCCAACTAATCAGAACATTGGAGAGTCTTACACATTATCCCCTCAGTAAAACCAGCCTCACCCCTAGAAAAAGACAACTAATCAGAACATTGGAGAGTCTTACACATCATCCCCTCAGTAAAACCAGCCTCACCCCTAGTAAAAGACAACTAATCAGAATATTGGAGAGTCTTGCACATCATTCCCTCAGTAAAACCAGACTCACCCCTAGAAAAAGACAACTAATCAGAACATTGGAGAGACTTGCACATCATCCCCTCAGTAAAACCAGCATCACCCCTAGTAAAAGACAACTAATCAGAACATTGGAGAGTTTTGCACATCATCCCCTCAGTAAAACCAGCCTCACCCCTAGAAAACCCCAACTAATCAGAACATTGGAGAGTCTTACACATCATCCCCTCAGTAAAACCAGCCTCACCCCTAGTAAAAGACAACTCATCAGAACATTGGAGAGTTTTGCACATCATCCCCTCAGAAAAACCAGCCTCACCCCTAGAAAACCCCAACTAATCAGAACATTGGAGAGTCTTACACATTATCCCCTCAGTAAAACCAGCCTCACCCCTAGAAAAAGACAACTAATCAGAACATTGGAGAGTCTTACACATCATCCCCTCAGTAAAACCAGCCTCACCCCTAATAAAAGACAACTAATCAGAACATTGGAGAGTCTTGCACATCTTCCCCTCAATAAAACCAGCCTCACCCCTAGAAACCCCAACTAATCAGAATATTGGAGAGTCTTACACATCATCCCCTCAGTAAAACCAGCCTCACCCTTAGTAAAAGACAACTCATCAGAACATTGGAGAGTTTTGCACATCATCCCCTCAGAAAAACCAGCCTCACCCCTAGAAAACCCCAACTAATCAGAACATTGGAGAGTCTTACACATTATCCCCTCAGTAAAACCAGCCTCACCCCTAGAAAAAGACAACTAATCAGAACATTGGAGAGTCTTACACATCATCCCCTCAGTAAAACCAGCCTCACCCCTAATAAAAGACAACTAATCAGAACATTGGAGAGTCTTGCACATCATCCCCTCAATAAAACCAGCCTCACCCCTAGAAACCCCAACTAATCAGAATATTGGAGAGTCTTACACATTATCCCCTCAGTAAAACCAGCCTCACCCCTAGAAAACCCCAACTAATCAGAACATTGGAGAGTCTTACACATCATCCCCTCAGTAAAACCAGCCTCACCCCTAGAAAAAGACAACTAATCAGAACATTGGAGAGTCTTGCACATCATTCCCTCAGTAAAACCAGACTCACCCCTAGAAAAAGACAACTAATA
>JBBDGT010000008.1:32500-58616 GCA_037306005.1 Rhinophrynus dorsalis | reverse complement strand
TGTGTCAGAGGGGTACGCATACATTGCAATGCGTTGCGTACCTCTCTGGCAGTCAGAGGGTTATCCCTCTCCTCCACAACTCACCTACTGCTACATCACTTCTCTCGACTTACAACTCCTACTCTAAACAACTCATGGCACAATACTATAACCCACCAACCAGCAGCTCCCATTTTGCTGGGGAGCCACACATTGATCACTTCTTTCAAAGACACACTGGGACACTCAGAGTCAGCTGGGAATAGGTTACAACACACAGATCTTCAGTTTCCATGCTAAGAACTGGGGCTGATGGACTCACTTTGTTTCAATTTAACCCTTTGAGTGCTGCTACAATGCCTTGGATACCTCTCTGGCACTCAGAGGGTTAAGCCCATTAACCCTTGGAGTACCAGAGATGATATGCAGCACATTGCTCTGCGTACCTCTGTCAGTCAAAGGGTTAATATCTGTTTGGAAAGCTCCTTTTATGTCAACACGATTTTCCTGAATTTTCAATTCAGCCCTATGGTGTCAGTTTTTTTGGAGTTGCACCCTTTATCTTGATACATAAGGCCCATACAGTTATACTCTTACCCCATTAATCTAAACCCATTTATACTTTTGGCTCTTGCAGCAGCTGACTGTGCACTGTGATCTGTGAGGCTGATGTACTAACACAAAGAGGAACAATTCATCTGTACCATACAGAACAAATACAATGCTTTGCTGACCTCTCTAGCGTTGAAGATGTTAAAACGCCCATTTAAATAAATGGGTATTGTTCCCTGTGCTGCTGTTACTTTTCCACAAAATTCCACCACTTTCCTTAGTATATGAGCCTTCCTGTTTGAAGCCTATTAGCTGTTAGGGGTCCCTGTATTGATCACTTGCCTACGGCCCGTGGACATATAATCCGGTTCTGTCCCAGCCGACCACCACGGCCCACTAATGCAAGGAGCGCCCAACATGTGTCACTTATCCCTTTCACTGCCAGAGGACTATACAACTCATTACACAGCAATGTGTTGTGTACCTCTCTCACACTCACAGTTAAAGTGCTTCACTCCAACCAACTGCTACACTAGGTGTGTATAATGCAGTAACCCTACAGCCCTGTATTTCATGTCTACTTCACTGTCTATGTACAGTCATTTCTCCCCCTCACCCTTTACTTTACTGTAACACTTCACTGTCCCTCCTCTCCTCAATCTCTCATCTCCTCCTCCCTTGTCTCCCCCACTCACCTATCCCTTGCCATTCATCCATAGTCCCAATCTCGCCATTTTACTCCCACATCACCATTACATTATCTATCACTGCATCTGCCACTTAACCCTCTGTCTGCCAACCTATTTCTTCAAATGCAGAGCAGTAATCTAAATTATTCCTTTACTCACAAACATCTTCTCACTGTGACCTTCTACAAGAAACACAGCACACTGACTTTAACTGTAAGGATACAGGGTCTTATTCACCAAGTAACACAGCACACTCACTTCAACTGTAAGGATACAGGGCCTTATTCACCAAGTAACACAGCACACTCACTTCAACTGTAAGGATATAGGGCCTTATTCACCAAGTAACACAGCACACTCACTTCAACTGTAAGGATACAGGGCCTTATTCACCAAGTAACACAGCACACTCACTTCAACTGTAAGGATACAGGGCCTTATTCATCAAGCTGAAGAGCTACAATTAAAACATTTTTTACAACTCTTATCAGCATATCTACATCACAACTGCATCTGTCACACACTGTCTACATATGTGACATACGTCCATGTATGTGTGTCTCTCTGTATGTATGCGTTTCACAGTGTGTGACACGCTGTCTCTTTAACCCCTTAGCGACCCTTGACGTACCAGGACCGTCAAGGATAAATTTGCTTTAAGGACGAGTGACGGTCCTGGTACGTCAAGAGTTAAATGGTAGCAGCGTGCCGCCGTGCACGCTGCTACCATTCAATCCAGGCTGCGACTGAGTGGTCCAGTACCGGACCGTTCAGTCTCCGCATCGGTCGGTTGTGCCAGGTCATGTGATCGATGCGTCAGCGATCACATGTACCGGCATTCTAAAAAATTAATGAGGCAGTGCTACTCACTGCCTCTAGTGTCTCCTCTCTGCCAATGCGTCCCTTACATCAAAGTAAGGGACACAGAAGCAGAGAGGAGACACCTAGTGGAAATACAAAATACAGCAGCTGGGGGTGTTAACCCCTTCACTGCTGGTGCAGGAGGATGGCTAGATGCAGGTCAATTTCTGACCTGCTAAATACACTTTTTTTTTTTTTTTACAAATAAAATATATATTTTTTTTTTTTTTAATAAAACACATCTCAAGAAACAAAATTGGAAGTGTGATTGTTGTGGAGTCATGTAATACACTTACACACACCGCCAAATGTAATGAACAAAAAAGTGGGAAAATAGGGTGGGGAAAAAGGGACATGGGGATTTTCACCCAGGGGGGACAGTGGCCACTTTAAACTGCGCATTTTGTAGGTATGACTGACTGCATGAAAGGTATGACCAGTCTCCATAAAAATTTAACCCTTTGCGTCCAATTGATCCCAAGAGAAAAAACAAAAATGATGGGTTTTTTACATTTTTTTTTTTACCTTTTTCTTTAATTATAATAAAGTAAATGGTGGGTTATCCATATAAGTGGGGTATCAAAGGAAAGCCCTATTTGTTTGTAAAAAAAAAAAACCAGTATATAATTTATGGGGGTGGAATAAACGCCTAAGAGGGAAAACACTGTTGAACAAAGACATAGTCAAAAAGGTCAGAATTGCTCCGGTCCTTAAGTCAAATCCACCACTGATTTTCCCGGTCCTTAAGGGGTTAAGTGCGTGTCTAACACTGCATATTTCTGTTTCACACAATGTCTCTCTGTGTAAATAATATGATGGACAACACTGTCCCACATTGCTAATATAATAAATAAATGTGTAATATATATATATATATATATATATATATATTATATATTATATATACACATGTATACACACACACACAGGTCCTGCAGTCCTATCCTTTTCCTTACATTACATGTACCCTCAGTCCTTCCACACTTGTTTTCAGTTCAAAAACAGTTTACAAATATCTCTACACGTGAAACACTGTTTGTTTTGCCAGTATTTAATAAAATATACATTCTCTCACATGGGAAACAATTGCACAACTAAAATACCTGCAGGGGACATTTTCTATACCTTTTGTAGTAAGTGTATATGCCCATGTAGCTATAAATGTGGGTTGTTTAGTGGTGATGTCTTCCATCTGTGCACCAGCATTATCTTTACATCTCCCTCTTTTATGCCACATAATCTCTCCCCCTCCTATCACCCTCCATTCTTTCAACCTCTTTGTAGATACTGCAAGTCTTCCTGTCCCCTCCATCCCTACAACCAGTTATATGCCCGGCACACTGGTCTGTAGTCATTACCCTGTATATAGGTCTGTGCTCAGTATACTGAGGTAGGTACTCACCCCTAGCAGTATACAGGGGGCAGTACACCGGTCTGCAGTAAACACTCCGTACACCGGTCTATAAATTGGTATACCTGGGAACTCTCAGGGTTTCACCCTGAGATTCAGGATTTTGAACCAAATCTCAGGGTCTCAGGGTGAAGAGCCACATTCTCAGTGTTAGACAATTCAGTGTTTCCTACTATATGATTTACACCAATTTTTTGTTTATTTAATGTCCAAATTAGAGACATTTGTTAAAGGGATAGTAATACTTCGTTTTATGTTTATTTTATTTTGTAGGCATGAAAAAAATATGAAGAACGATATAAGTCTTATCTCTCAAACCTTTATGGTTTATGAGATATTCACAAGCAAAGTTTCCCCTCCCGCCCCTTTTACCTAGTGTAAGTCATCTCTTCTCAGATGTGGAATCCAGTCCATAGACCAGACAGATAATAGAAGGGATAATCTTCTTCCTATGAGAACAATGAAAACCCTGCCCCTTTTACCTAGTGTAAACAATCTCTTCTCAGATGTGGAATCCAGTCCATAGACCAGACAGATAACAGCAGGGGACAATCTTCTTCCTATGAGAACAATGAAAGCCCTGCCCCCCTTTTACCTAGTGTAATCCATCTCTTCTCAGATGTGGAATCCAGTCCATAGACCAGACAGATAACAGAAGGGGACAATCTTCTTCCTATGAGAACAATGAAAACCCTGCCCCTTTTACCTAGTGTAAGCCATCTCTTCTCAGATGTGGAATCCAGTCCATAGACCAGACAGATAACAGCAGGGGACAATCTTCTTCCTATGAGAACAATGAAAGCCCTGCCCCCCTTTTACCTAGTGTAAGCCATCTCTTCTCAGATGTGGAATCCAGTCCATAGACCAGACAGATAACAGAAGGGGACAATCTTCTTCCTATGAGAACAATGAAAACCCTGCCCTCCTTGACAAGTGTTTCAGGTTTTTCCCTTATCTTAATTGAAGATTGTCCCTCTCTGCAGTCTACCTGGGCACCTCCCTTCTGATCTGGCTGAGCAGTGTTATATCAGTAAAAGGGGCGGGAGGGGGAAACTTTGTGAATATCTCATAAACCATAAAGGTTTGAGAGATAAGACTTATATTGTTCTTCATGTTTTTTTTAATACCTACAAAATAAAATAAAGATAAAACGAAGTATTACTGTCCCTCTAAAGCAGTGGAAGCTCAGAGCTGTAACATGATAAAGGTTCCTGGAGGACTGAGGGGATGATCTCCGGGTTAAAGCCAACACTGACACAGCACCTACATTATACTTTCTTGGGACAATTAAAGGTTAATATTCTACAGCTCTCAGGGAGCTAATGTCAGAAGTTCCCAGGTATGATAACCGGTACACAGGTAAGTACTCACCCCTAGCAGGATATACGGATCGGTACACAGCTGTAGTAAACACACGGTGCACTGCTGGCAGCACTCGTACAGCGGTCTGTAGTGATGATCTCTCGGTACACAGCTGTAGCGCACGCCGGAAGGGACCGGTACACCGGGAGGTAGTGATGATCTCTCGGTACACCGGGCGGTAAGGCCCCGGGGAACCTCTTCCGGTCTCGCTTTCGCCTCCTCGTGCTGGGGAATCCCCGGCTCCCAGCACCACACCCGTCATGCACCGCGCTCTACCCGCCCATCAAATCTAACACGTGACAATTGTGTACTTCCCGTTATCCACTGTGGAACGCAAACTAAACTACTATTTCCGGTTACTGCTGTTCTTATACACCTGATTGGTCACACAGCTGACAGTTCCGTCCCACTCCTGGCAGTATTAGAATATAACGTCCCGCCTCTAATTCTGATTGGGTGTATAATAGCAGACACCGCCCACAGATTGCCTAAACTTTACTTAAAAAGTTCCGCCCCAACATCTGATTGATAGCGATATAAATATCCCGCCCCTCATTCTGATTGGTTCATATAACCTGCCATTGGTACGATAGGACGTCCTTCACCTACTTCTAATTAGCCGTATAAAACTACTTTTGGAGCTTAATACGCCCCGCCCCCTACGTCTGATTGGTACTTAAAAACACGTCCCGCCCTCTGTCACTTCTCTCAGGGTGTCTTGTCCTCCACAGCTTCTGTAACTGTGCTGAGGTAAAGACCCACCCACTGCATCTCATTGGTCTATTCTTTCTACAGGGCCCTCAGGTCATGAATATTAATGAGATCCATGCAAATTAGTGTGAAGTGACAGAACAGACTAGGTGGGATTTATACTATATACTGGTTATATTTCTACTGTATTAAATGTCTTTCTGTATTGTTATATAATTATGTATATCATTATATGTATTTATACTGGTATTGTGTGTATTTATATACTGGTATATGTATTTATATACTGGTATTGTGTGTGTTTATATACTGGTATATGTATTTATATACTGGTATTGTATGCATTTATATACTGTTATATGTATTTATATACTGGTATTGTATGCATTTATATACTGTTATATGTATTTATACTGGTATTGTGTGTATTTATATACTGTTATATGTATTTATATACTGGTATTGTGTGTATTTATCTACTGTTATATGTATTTATATACTGGTATTATATATAATTACTGCTCTTTGCCCATTAGGTTAGTAATGACTGGCTTGTTGAATTATCAGTGCTTATCCCTTTCAGCTCCAGACAGGAGTGCAATGCCTTACACTGCTCTGCCTTACACTGCTCTGCCTTACACAGCCCTGCCTTACACTGCTCTGCCTTACACAGCTCTGCCTTACACAGCTCTGCCTTACACTGCTCTGCCTTACACAGCTCTGCCTTACACAGCTCTGCCTTACACTGCTCTGCCTTACACAGCCCTGCCTTACACTGCTCTGCCTTACACTGCTCTGCCTTACACTGCTCTGCCTTACACAGCTCTGCCTTACACAACCCTGCCTTACACAGCCCTGCCTTACACTGCTCTGCCTTACACAGCTCTGCCTTACACAGCTCTGCCTTACACTGCTCTGCCTTACACAGCTCTGCCTTACACAGCCCTGCCTTACACTGCTCTGCCTTACACTGCTCTGCCTTACACAGCTCTGCCTTACACTGCTCTGCCTTACACTGCTCTGCCTTACACAGCTCTGCCTTACACTGCTCTGCCTTACACTGCTCTGCCTTACACAGCTCTGCCTTACACTGCTCTGCCTTACACTGCTCTGCCTTACACAGCTCTGCCTTACACAGCCCTGCCTTACACTGCTCTGCCTTACACAGCTCTGCCTTACACAGCTCTGCCTTACACAGCTCTGCCTTACACTGCTCTGCCTTACACTGCTCTGCCTTACACAGCTCTGCCTTACACAACCCTGCCTTACACAGCCCTGCCTTACACTGCTCTGCCTTACACAGCTCTGCCTTACACTGCTCTGCCTTACACAGCTCTGCCTTACACAGCCCTGCCTTACACTGCTCTGCCTTACACTGCTCTGCCTTACACAGCTCTGCCTTACACTGCTCTGCCTTACACTGCTCTGCCTTACACAGCTCTGCCTTACACTGCTCTGCCTTACACAGCTCTGCCTTACACTGCTCTGCCTTACACTGCTCTGCCTTACACTGCTCTGCCTTACACAGCCCTGCCTTACACTGCTCTGCCTTACACAGCTCTGCCTTACACACCTCTGCCTTACACAGCCTTACACTGCTCTGCCTTACACAGCTCTGCCTTACACAGCCCTGCCTTACACAGCCCTGCCTTACACAGCCCTGCCTTACACAGCCCTGCCTTACACACCTCTGCCTTACACAGCCTTACACTGCTCTGCCTTACACACCTCTGCCTTACACAGCTCTGCCTTACACAGTCCTGCCTTACACAGCTCTGCCTTACACAGCCCTGCCTTACACAGCTCTGCCTTACACAGCTCTGCCTTACACAGCTCTGCCTTACACAGCCCTGCCTTACAGCTCTGCCTTACACAGCCCTGCCTTACACTGCTCTGCCTTACACACCTCTGCCTTACACACCTCTGCCTTACACAGCCCTGCCTTACACAGCCCTGCCTTACACAGCCCTGCCTTACACACCTCTGCCTTACACAGCCTTACACAGCTCTGCCTTACACAGCTCTGCCTTACACACCTCTGCCTTACACAGCTCTGCCTTACACAGCCCTGCCTTACACAGGCCTGCCTTACACAGCCCTGCCTTACAGCTCTGCCTTACACGGCCCTGCCTTACACGGCCCTGCCTTGCACAGCTCTGCCTTGCACAGCTCTGCCTTACACAGCCCTGCCTTACACAGCTCTGCCTTACACAGCTCTGCCTTACACAGCTCTGCCTTACACAACTCTGCCTTGCACAGCTCTGCCTTGCACAGCCCTGCCTTACAGCTCTGCCTTACACGGCCCTGCCTTGCACGGCTCTGCCTTGCACAGCTCTGCCTTGCACAGCTCTGCCTTACACAGCCCTGCCTTACAGCTCTGCCTTACACAGCCCTGCCTTACACAGCTCTGCCTTTCACAGCTCTGCCTTACACAGCCCTGCCTTGCACAGCTCTGCCTTGCACAGCTCTGCCTTGCACAGCCCTGCCTTACAACTCTGCCTTACACAGCTCTGCCTTACACGGCCCTGCCTTACAGCTCTGCCTTACACAGCCCTGCCTTACAGCTCTGCCTTACACAGCTCTGCCTTACACAGCCCTGCCTTACACAGCCCTGCCTTACACAGCTCTGCCTTACACAGCCCTGCCTTACACAGCCCTGCCTTACACAGCTCTGCCTTACACAGCCCTGCCTTACACAGCCCTGCCTTACACAGCCCTGCCTTACACAACTCTGCCTTACACGGCCCTGCCTTACACAGCTCTGCCTTACACAGCCCTGCCTTACACGGCCCTGCCTTACAGCCCTGCCTTACACGGCTCTACCTTACACAACCCTGCCTTACACAGCTCTGCCTTACACAGCCCTGCCTTACACAGCCCTGCCTTACACAGCTCTGCCTTACACAGCCCTGCCTTACACAGCTCTGCCTTACACAGCCCTGCCTTACACAACTCTGCCTTACACAGCTCTGCCTTACACAGCAGCCCTGCCTTACACAGCCCTGCCTTACACAGCCCTGCCTTACACAACTCTGCCTTACACAGCTCTGCCTTACACGGCCCTGCCTTACAGCTCTGCCTTACACAACCCTGCCTTACACAGCTCTGCCTTACACAGCTCTGCCTTACACAGCCCTGCCTTACACAGCTCTGCCTTACACAGCCCTGCCTTACACAGCTCTGCCTTACACAACTCTGCCTTACAGAGCCCTGCCTTACACAGCTCTGCCTTACACAGCTCTGCCTTACACAGCCCTGCCTTACACAGCTCTGCCTTACACAGCTCTGCCTTACACAGCCCTGCCTTACACAGCCCTGCCTTACACAGCTCTGCCTTACACAACTCTGCCTTACACAACTCTGCCTTACACAGCTCTGCCTTACACGGCCCTGCCTTACACAACTCTGCCTTACACAGCCCTGCCTTACAGCCCTGCCTTACACAGCTCTGCCTTACATGGCCCTGCCTTACACAGCCCTGCCTTACACAGCCCTGCCTTACACAGCCCTGCCTTACACAGCTCTGCCTTACACAGCCCTGCCTTACACAGCCCTGCCTTACACAGCAGCCCTGCCTTACACAGCTCTGCCTTACACAGCTCTGCCTTACACAGCCCTGCCTTACACAGCTCTGCCTTACACAACTCTGCCTTACACGGCTCTGCCTTACACGGCCCTGCCTTACACGGCCCTGCCTTACACAGCTCTGCCTTACACAGCCCTGCCTTACACAACTCTGCCTTACACAGCTCTGCCTTACTCAGCCCTGCCTTACACAGCCCTGCCTTACACAGCCCTGCCTTACACAGCAGTGCCTTACACAGCCCTGCCTTACACAGCCCTGCCTTACACAACTCTGCCTTACACAGCTCTGCCTTACACAGCCTTGCCTTACTATCACGGAGCCCGTGCTCTTTTCTGTCACTCTCTGTATGGTGCGCTCCCATTGGCTGAGCTTAGTTTGGCCCGCCCAGTATGGCCTTCTTATACCGGGCCTTTGGCACTTGTCAGGTGCCCTTTCGTGGTGTTCCTGTACCAGTGCTACTGTGTTGCTGTGTTCCTGCGTTCCTGTGTACCGACTTGGCCCATTTGACCACTCCTTCTGGTTCCTGCTCCGTGATCCAACCCGGCCTGGCTGACATTCCTGCTCCGTGACCTGTCCCGGCTTGTCTGACGTTCCTGCTCCGTGACCTGCCCCGGCTTGTCTGACGTTCCTGCTCCGTGATATGACCCGGCCTGGCTGACGTTCCTGCTCCGTGATATGACCCGGCCTGGCTGACGTTCCTGCTCTATGACCTGACCAGGCTTGTCTAACGTTCCTGCGCTGAAGATCCAGCCAGCGATTCTGATCCTGTCCTCCCTGTCGCTTGGGCGACATTCCTACTTCCGCATTACTGGCCTAGCAGACTGAGTGTTGTGGCCTTCATCCCTCTGAGCCTTCCGTTAACTCTTGCAGAGCACTGTTGCCTCCGTTAACTCTTGCAGAGCACTGCTGCCTCCGTTTACACTGAGCCTTCCGTTAACACTTGCAGAGCACTGTTGCCTCCGTTTATACTGAGCCTCCCGTTAACACTTGCAAAGCACTGTTGCCTCCGTTACATTGAGTCTTCCGTTAACACTTGCAGAGCACTGTTGCCTCTGTTTACACTGAGCCCTCCGTTAACTTTTGCTGAGCACAGTTGTCTCCGTTACTGCACCGGTCGGGTGCTATTGGCTCCAGTACACCAGCTCTTGCAGTGTACAGTGTTTCCGTTACTGCACCGGCCGGGTGCTATTGGCTCTAGTCCATCAGCTTTTGCAGTGTACAGTGTTTCCGTTACTGCACCGGTCGGGTGCTATTGGCTCCAGTACACCAGCTCTTGCAGTGTACAGTGTTTCCGTTACTGCACCGGCCGGGTGCTATTGGCTCTAGTCCATCAGCTTTTGCAGTGTACAGTGCCTCCGTTACTGCACCGGTCAGGTGCTCGTGGTTCAAGTTCATTGCAGCTCTAGCAGAGTATTGTGGCCTCCGTTTCTGCTCAGCACAGAGTATAGTCTCAGTCCTGCTTACAGACTAGGTGCTTCCGCATCTCGCACCACAGTCTCTTGCTACCATTACCATCATACTGGGCGTTGTCAAACACACCACATCAGAGACTGATTACAATCTATGAACTTTAACCCATGTTGTGCTGAAGTTGCCTGGTTATGCCTGACCTGTGACAGTATCTAACGCTATACCATTGTATACTGGGCCTGTGTGGGCATATGTATATGATTGATATTTTCCTGTGATTCACTTTAGCCCTTAGTGGGTATTCAAATTGTGGCTTTTAATAAAACTGTGTTTTATTCTAAACCTACTGTGTCTGAGTGTCGTACAAACCGTTACAGTATGAAAGGGCCATGACCTCAGACAGTAAAGGTGAAAGTAATTCACAGAACATCTATTGGAGGATGGATGTGCACGAGCAGCGTCTGGACCAGTTGGCACTGGCCTTGCAGACATTACTTGAGCGTACGGTACACCTTGACAAACCCAATCTGAATCCAGTGGTGGTTTGGACTCTGTAGTGCAGAGATCCCACCGCTGCCACCAATGTGACGGACCCCCACGGCAGGCACCCACCCCTGTAGTGTTAGGGGGCGTCTAGCAGGTCATTTACACCGGACAGGCCTCAGAGGACCACCGGACAGGCCTGGGCCTTTTGCCACTGGATCTAGCTGCACTACCCAGAGGAGGAGCTGTCAACCGGATTGGAAGACCTCCAGGTGCAGCCAGCCCAATGGGGAGCAGTGACCTGAGTAGGGACTCGCACTTCTACCCACTGGAACAGGTCACTGCAGAGCAGGTATCGTCCCCTCTGCTGCGAAGTCTCTGCTGGGCAGGCACTAACCCCTCTGCCTTGCCCTGGGGAACAGGTTCAGGTCCCTCTGCAACAATGCCTCCTCTTGGCAGGAACTCACCTATTCCAAGGTAAAACAACACCGCCTTTAACAAGGCGCTTTTGGCTACAGGGGCCTGGTGTCATATATCCACCAACTCACCAATAACAGAGCCTAAACATCTGCTACAGAAGTAGGGAAACACACATAAGTTTATTGAAATGGAATACCAGGCCTTTCACAGCCTTCATACAACTTGAGGTGACATGAATATAACAAAATATCATAATATATACAGAAGACAAGACATACAACAACCATAACAGGGTCTAACAATTTTAGGGTGTAGGATGGGGGAGTATAATGAAAACATTGGAGAGAAACTGAAGGTTTCTAACTTAGGCATCTGGAATATTCCTGGATTGTTATTGATTCTGCATTCCTGCCGGGGTGTCAAGAAATCTCCTTTTTCTGTTTGCACACCACATTGCTATCTCACCATATCTGAACATAGATGGACACCGAGGCGCCTTTAACGCTGGATGACATTCAACATTTGCCTACTAAGGAGGATCTCAAGTCTTTCATGGAGGACTTCAGAGTTGCGATTCATGATATTCTGAGGGGTCTGGAGTCTGTCTACGACAGTGCGGACCGGAGTATAGCAGTAGCAGCTCACGGAGCAGAGGTGTCGGCCCCTTGGATGGAACATTCCGATACTGTGGCTGAGTACTGCGGCGAGATCCTTGATCATTATTGTACCAGCGGAATCATTCGAGAGGCTTGGGGTCGGAGAGCTGACATACTTGTTCCCGACTTACCCTTAGTAGGAGCCAAGAACCCGTTGATGGATGACCTGGCATGTCCCTTGCTTCATTGTTTGGCAGATGCGGGAGACTCTTCCGGTGGTTGATGTCTAACGTGCCACTTATGTTGGAGTCTGGTGGCGTTCAGAAGATTCAATTTCCTCTCGTTTTTACCCGGGATCTTGGGCTGATATATGGGGATGGCTATGCTTGGGACCCAGGTATCTACCCACATCACTTGATTATGGAGATCTATTTGGACGCTACTTACCTGCTTGACTTGCTTGCTGATAGTTAACTGTGACCTGTGATTATTTCCCCAATATACTGCTAACTCGCTGAGGAATCCTTTCCACTATGCTTAACGGGACTTGGATTTTCTGTTCCTTTTCTTGAGACATTCATGCCGCACATATACTTAGGCCTCCACATACACGGTCCCCTTCCTTGGGCCCAGGGAGGGTAGGCTCTGATCTTCTGTTAACTTATGTTGTAATGCTACACTCTGTATGCGGGGGTTGTGGGGTGTCTCTATGTCTGGACTCCTAACTGTTCCCCATACATACTATTAAATATTACTATTATTTGTATTAGATATATGTGGACTCACCGGTGCCACTTCCGATCCAGCGCGCGGGTTGGGATTGACTCTGGTGACTCTCACATTTTGGGGACTGATGCGTTTGTGCTATGTTTTCTCAGTCCTTGGGGGATGTTGATACTAGGATTTTACAAGATCCCAAGTTCAGTTTGTTTTTGTTTTCCTGTTGCTGTTGGCAATGTGTATTATTTCCTATGTCTGTTATGGCCTCTGTTTAACAAGCATGGTAAACTTAGCCAGGCATTCTGTAAGCACCGCTATTCGAGCCTTCTATGTTGACCCTCTCCCCCCCACCGCATGCCTATTTTATGTTATTTTATTTTTCTGAGGCGTATTACTCCTTTCGTACTGATTTGATTACACTTGCCTGCTATGTTCATGAATATATTCATTGGCTCGTTCCTTCCGCTGCATGTCATAGCCCCCTGTCTCGCAGCATCTCTGCGCTCACCGATTGTTGCTGCCTCTACTCTAGCAGTAGATCCCATCTAGTCTTCAGCTAAATACACGGTTTATCAAGGGCCACAGGTCATGTACTGAGTCCATCTATACTTATATCGATATCCTAGATACCCCTCCAGGGCCATTGGCCATTAGGTGCTGGTTCTATCGACCTGTGCGCTCTGTCCACATTTCACATTCCCTTTTCTTCCTCTACCCTCATTTCTTTTCACTGTTTTCTAATGAATTATTTATGCAAAGAGCTGAGCTAAGAACAAGAGGTCATCCATTAAGACTTGAGGAAAGGCGATTTCGACTAAAACACAGGCAGGCATTCTTTACAGTAAGGGCGGTAAAGCTATGGAATTCTTTGCCTCGGGATGTTGTGCTTGCAGATAATGTAACTGCATTCAAAAAAGCAATGGATGCCTATCTAGCACAGAACAATATTGACAATTATGACAGATGGCTTCAAAGCAAATAGGATATTGATCCAGGGAACTATTTGACTACCAATTGGAGTCAGGAAGGAATAATTCCCCCTCACACTTAGGACTAGATTGGAAATGGATCCAGAGGGCTTTTTTTTGTCTTCCTCTGGATAAACAGGGGTGTTTTTGTCATGGGCTGGACTTGATGGACGCATGTCTTTTTTCAGCCTTATCTACTATGTTACTATGCTATTTTTAATAGCCTTTCGTTGCCTTTCTTGCCTTTCTTTAATCCCTATTCCACTACATATTCAAAGGATATTATCTGTATCATTTGTATAGCGGCTTTAAATGATTATTCACCTTTGAATATTGATTATTTTCTGACTGCCTGTGCCACTTCTTTCCTCTTTTACTTTTTTCCTTCTACTTTTCATATCTCTATGGTCCATGTTCCAATGAACCCCGGATCTGCTGCCTGACATGTAAGGAAGTACTGCTTATGATATTTTAACACGTGTGTATTTTTAGCTTTCCCGTGTCATTTCCGAATATATTTATTAAGCATTACCTATGGCAACTTATAATTGGAATTATTATTCATGATTGTTCTTCTCACTACATTTCATTCTTGTAACCTTTCCTATGTTGATATTGGATGCCGTTTGCCATACCTCGCTGTATTGACTTTCTTCTCCAATAAAGCTTTTGAAACATGAAAAAAAAATAATTTTTTTTTTGTAAATTGCCTCGCAGGAAATTTTTCTGACTAACAATAATACTGATAAACAAATTTACCTCAGAATTAAATAGAACAATATATCATATTTGAACAACACTCAATTTCCACCTTGTCCATTTGAGCATTATATGAGACATTGGGAGTATGGGTGTAAGACAATATCGCAAATTTACAGGATGTTCATAGAGGACGACTTTACGATGAAATGCGTAGATAACTGGGAGAATATGGTGGGAGAGATTCTAAAAGGAGAGTGAGTGGGACACACTGTGGGTAGGTGTGTGCAGGTGAGTGGGTAGGTGTGTGCAGGTGAGTGGATACACTGCGGGTAGGTGTGCGCAGGTGAGTGGATACACTGTGGGTAGGTATGTGCAGGTGAGTGGATACACTGTGGGTAGGTGTGTGCAGGTGAGTGGATACACTGCGGGTAGGTGTGCGCAGGTGAGTGGATACAATGTGGGTAGGTGTGTGCAGGTGAGTGGATACAATGTGGACAGGTGTGTGCAGGTGAGTGGGACACACTGTGGGTAGGTGTGTGCAGGTGAGTGGACACACTGTGGGTAGGTGTGTGCAGGTGAGTGGATACACTGTGGGTAGGTGTGTGCAGGTGAGTGGGATACACTGTGGGTAGGTGTGTGCAGGTGAGTGGACACACTGTGGGTAGGTGTGTGCAGGTGAGTGGATATACTGTGGGTAGGTGTGTGCAGGTGAGTGGATACACTGTGGGTAGGTATGTGCAGGTGAGTGGGACACACTGTGGGTAGGTGTGTGCAGGTGAGTGGATACAATGTGGACAGGTGTGTGCAGGTGAGTGGGACACACTGTGGGTAGGTGTGTGCAGGTGAGTGGACACACTGTGGGTAGGTGTGTGCAGGTGAGTGGATACACTGTGGGTAGGTGTGTGCAGGTGAGTGGATATACTGTGGCTAGGTGTGTGCAGGTGAGTGGATACAATGTGGACAGGTGTGTGCAGGTGAGTGGGACACACTGTGGGTAGGTGTGTGCAGGTGAGTGGACACACTGTGGGTAGGTGTGTGCAGGTGAGTGGATACACTGTGGGTAGGTGTGTGCAGGTGAGTGGATACACTGTGGGTAGGTGTGTGCAGGTGAGTGGATACACTGTGGGTAGGTGTGTGCAGGTGAGTGGATATACTGTGGGTAGGTGTGTGCAGGTGAGTGGATACACTGTGGGTAGGTGTGTGCAGGGGAGTGGATACACTGTGGGTAGGTGTGTGCAGGGGAGTGGATACACTGTGGGTAGGTATGTACAGGTGAGTGGATACACTGTGGGTAGGTGTGTGCAGGTGAGTGGATACCCTGTGGATAGGTGTGTGCAGGTGAGTGGATACACTGTGGGTAGGTGTGTGCGGGTGAGTGGATACACTGTGGGTAGGTTTGTGCAGGTGAGTGGATACACTGTGGGTAGGTGTGTGCAGGGGAGTGGGATACACTGTGGGTAGGTGTGTGCAGGGGAGTGGATACACTGTGGGTAGGTGTGTGCAGGTGAGTGGATACACTGTGGGTAGGTGTGTGCAGGTGAGTGGATACACTGTGGGTAGGTGTGTGCAGGTGAGTGGATACACTGTGGGTAGGTTTGTGCAGGTGAGTGGATACACTGTGGGTAGGTGTGTGCAGGGGAGTGGATACACTGTGGGTAGGTGTGTGCAGGGGAGTGGATACACTGTGGGTAGGTGTGTGCAGGTGAGTGGATACACTGTGGGTAGGTGTGTGCAGGTGAGTGGATATACTGTGGGTAGGTGTGTGCAGGTGAGTGGACACACTGTGGGTAGGTGTGTGCAGGTGATTGGGACACACTGTGGGTAGGTGTGTGCAGGTGAGTGGATACACTGTGGGTAGGTGTGTGCAGGTGAGTGGATACACTGTGGGTAGGTGTGTGCAGGTGAGTGGACACACTGTGGGTAGGTGTGTGCAGGTGAGTGGATACACTGTGGGTAGGTGTGTGCAGGTGAGTGGATACACTGTGGGTAGGTTTGTGCAGGTGAGTGGACACACTGTGGGTAGGTTTGTGCAGGTGAGTGGACACACTGTGGGTAGGTGTGTGCAGGTGAGTGGATACAATGTGGGTAGGTGTGTGCAGGTGAGTGGATACACTGTGTGTAGCTGTGTGCAGGTGAGTGGACACACTGTGGGTAGGTGTGTGCAGGTGATTGGGACACACTGTGGGTAGGTGTGTGCAGGTGAGTGGATACACTGTGGGTAGGTGTGTGCAGGTGAGTGGATACACTGTGGGTAGGTGTGTGCAGGTGAGTGGACACACTGTGGGTAGGTGTGTGCAGGTGAGTGGATACACTGTGGGTAGGTGTGCGCAGGTGAGTGGACACACTGTGGGTTGGTGTGTGCAGGTGAGTGGATACACTGTGGGTAGGTGTGTGCAGGTGAGTGGATACACTGTGGGTAGCTGTGTGCAGGTGAGTGGACACACTGTGGGTAGGTGTGTGCAGGTGAGTGGATACAATGTGGGTAGGTGTGTGCAGGTGAGTGGACACATTGTGGGTAGGTGTGTGCAGGTGAGTGGATACACTGTGGGTAGGTGTGTGCAGGTGAGTGGATACACTGTGGGTAGCTGTGTGCAGGTGAGTGGACACACTGTGGGTAGGTGTGTGCAGGTGAGTGGACACATTGTGGGTAGGTGTGTGCAGGTGAGTGGATACACTGTGGGTAGGTGTGTGCAGGTGAGTGGGACACACTGTGGGTAGGTGTGTGCAGGTGAGTGGATACACTGTGGGTAGGTCTGTGCAGGTGAGTGGGACACACTGTGGGTAGGTTTATGCAGGTGAGTGGGACAAACTGTGGGTAGCTGTGTTCAGGTGAGTGGATACACTGTGGGTAGGTGTGTGCAGGTGAGTGGGACACACTGTGGGTATCTGTGTTCAGGTGAGTGGACACACTGTGGGAAGATGTGTGCAGGTGAGTGGATACACTGTGTGCAGGTGAGTGCATACACTGAGTAGGTGTGCGCAGGTGAGTGAGACACACTGTGGGTAGGTGTGCGCAGGTGATTGGACACACTGTGGGTAGGTGTGTGCATGTGAGTGGGACACACTGTGGATAGGTGTGTGCAGGTGAGTGGGACACACTGTGGGTAGGTGTGTACAGGTGAGTGGGATAAACTGTGGGTAGGTGTGTGCAGGTGAGTGGATATGTAACGGAAGCTAAGAAGGGACCGCCTCACCTTCCGCTGTTGTTTCCGGGTCTCTCCTTCTCGATGCTGGACTGGTGCCGTCAGATGCACCGTTCGAGCAGATCAACGGTCCGGTGGTCGACTCAAAGTGGTGTTGAACCCCAGAGTAGCCGTCTCTACATCGAAGGATGCGGATCGAGGAGGGGTCGACGGGCTCTCGAACCATCGAATGTCATAGAACCGGAACACCAGGCAGTAGAGAGTGAGACCTCTACTCCTGGGCTACGATGAACAGGAAAAGTGTTGCAGGAACCAAGGGTAGCGGTCGCCAAGCTGTTTGAGCACTCAGTAGCTCAAATCAAAGGTTCTACTGGAACTGGAAGAAGAAAGGCAGAGTCCACTGCCGCCTGACAGCATCCGAAGTTGGGTAGCAGGATACTGGTAGCAGACGGTCGAAAGATGCAGGAACCTGGGCTCAGATGGGCGTCAGAGTGGCCTCTTTAATACCATAAGAACACACAAGACTCCAGGACCCTTGTTCACTCCAAAACATAACTCACTTTATTGACAAAAACCACAGATATATATACACAAATCTTACATTGAAACTTATGGGGAAACCAGATACAATGGGCAACATGATTCAATCACAACACATCAGACAAAGGCCAGCAACAGATGTTCTTAACAGATACAATAACTCACACATGATTACATTTCATATACAAAAGGGTTGATTAATTCAGACACAAGATACAAAGACTAGAGGGGTGGGAATACACATTCTAGGAACAATGGCCAGGGGTTGAAGCACGTACACACTGGTTTGAATATTCGGCTTCAACCCTGGCTAATCGAATCGTATCGTGAGTCTGCTGGTCGACCAATCCCCGGGCTGCCTACTTTTCCCCATGTTAAGTCTATGGAAGCCCTTTAAACATCCTGCTCAGATATTCAACCAATCAGGCGTCGACTCACTGCTCCCAGTTCTTCGTGCTCGATACGGTGTCGTTCTCGAACCGGAAATCTCTGACACATCGTCGGTGTATGTGTAAACCCTCGAACACACTTCATACATTAAACATTAAACGTTTGACATATCTATATATATAAAAGAGAAAGGCTCATTGCATAATTTATGTCTCCTCAGGAGACACACACACCCAGGGGTGGCAATAAGGAGGGGTTACTGTTCCCATTGGGTGATTCAATGGGGGTGTGATTTTCACACCAATTGCAGTGGCCGAAGGGAGGTGGCCCAACCCCACTATGCAGCCCGCCCACCACTATCAAAGTCAGAAAAAAACAATATGGCCGCCACTTGCTCCTACACCACAGACAAACACACACATGCCCCACTCACACAGCACCAAACTCACACACATGCCCCACTCACACAGCACCACACACACATGCCCCACTCACACACACAAATGCCCCACTCACACACACAAAAGCCAGAAAGAAATATGGCTGACACACAGTCACTCACCCTGACTCCAAGTGGCCTCAGCAGGACCTGTACTACAGCCACTGAGGAACAAAATGGCACTCAAAGGGTTAAGGTAGGTCCTCATTGCTTACTTATTTCTTCACTGTCATGATTTGCCATACAACACAGAGGACAGGCAGGCATCAGGTACACACTTAACACACTGACTGCCACAGGGTTGTGTATCAAGTTTTACCCCTCAGGGAGTGTGTTCAAACCCCTCACACTGTAAACTTGCATTTCCCTCCCACTTCTCCTCCTTCCCCAGCCTATTACTAACACTTCGCCACATTTCTCTTAAGCCCCGCCCCTACTCATGATTAAGCCCCGCCCCTTTAACCCAAATTGCCCCATTGCTCTCTCCACATCAGCACCACATGAGCGACTCCACAAGTAAAAGTTCCCAGGTATTACACACTCATGCCCCACTCACACAGCACCAAACAGCCATACACACACACAATGCCAGAAAGAAATATGGCTGACACACAGTCACTCACCCTGACTCCCAGTGGCCTCAGCAGGACCTGTAGTACAGCTACTGAAGGGTGCTGCATCACCAGGGGAACAAAATGGCACTCAAAGGGTTAAAGTAGGTCCTCATTGCTGAATTATTTCTTCACTGTCATCATTTGCCATGCAAGACACAGGACAGACAGCCATCAGGTACACACTTAACCCACTAACTGCCACAGGGTTGTGTATCAAGTTTTACCCCTCAGGGAGTGTGTTCAACCCCCTCACACAGTAAACTTGCATTCCCCTCCCACTTCTCCTCCTTCCCCAGCCTATTACTAGCACTTTTTCCACATTTATGTTAAGCCCCGCCCCCTACTCGCGAATAAGCCCTGCCCACTTTTAACCCAAATTGCCCCATTTGTCTCTGCACATCAGCACCACATAACTCCCCTCCAGGGACTACACAAATCAAAGTTCCCAGGTATGAATACACTTCCCACTGCTATTTAACTCTGACATGCCTCTCTATACATTAACCATTTAAGTGCCAGAGGGGTGCACAACTCATGCGTGCATGTGTTTCTGCGCATATATGTTGCGTGTGTGTGTACATCTCTGTTACATATTTGTGTGCATGTGTGCATCTCCGGTGTGTGTGCATGTCTTTTGCATGTCTGCCGCTCACTGTGTGTATGTGTCTGCCTGTGTGTTGCATATATCTGTGTATATCAGTGTGTCTACATTTCACACATGTACTCCCAACGGTCATAACACGACGGCCAACGCCGTCCCACATAGTGTATAAGTGCCCAACATGTGTCACTTAACCCTTTCACTGCCAGAGGACTATACAACTCATTACACAGCAATGTGTTGCGTACCTCTCTCACACTCAGAGTTAAAGTGCTTCACTCCAACCAGCTGCTACACTAGGTGTGTATAATGCAGTAACCCTACAGCCCTGTATTTCATGTCTACTTCACTGTCTATGTACAGTCATTTCTCCACCTCACCCATTACTTTACTGTAACACTTCACTGTCCCTCTTCTCCTCAATCTCTCATCTCCTCCTCCCTTGTCATCCCCACTCACCTATCCCCTAGCCATTCATCCATAGTCCCAATCTCACCATTTTACTCCCACATCACTATTACATTATCTATCACTGCATCTGTCACTTAACCCTCTGTCTGCCAACCTATTTCTTCAAATGTACTGCAGTATCCACTGCTGTAATCTAAATTATTCCTTTACTCACAAACATCTTTTCACTGTGACCTTCTACAAGTAACACAGCACACTCACTTCAACTGTAAGGATACAGGGCCTTATTCATCAAGTAACACAGCACACTCACTTCAACTGTAAGGATACAGGGCCTTATTCATGAAGTAATACAGCACACTCACTTCAACTGTAAGGATACAGGGTCTTATTCATCATGCAACACAGCACACTCACTTCACCTGTAAGTATACAGGGCCTTATTCATTAAGTAACACAGCACACTCACTTCAACTGTAAGGATACAGGGCCTTATTCATGAAGCAATACAGCACACTCACTTCAACTGTAAGGATACAGGGCCTTATTCATCAAGTAACACAGCACACTCACTTCACCTGTAAGTATACAGGGTCTTATTCATCAAGTAACACAGCACACTCACTTCAACTGTAAGGATACAGGGCCTTATTCACCAAGTAACATAGCACACTCACTACAACTGTAAGGATACAGGGCCTTATTCAAGAAGTAATACAGCACTCTCACTTCAACTGTAAGGATACAGGACCTTATTATCAAGTAACACAGCACACTCACTTCAACTGTAAGGATACAGGGCCTTATTCACCAAGTAACACAGCACACTCACTTCAACTGTAAGGATACAGGGCCTTATTCATCAAGTAACACAGCACACTCACTACAACTGTAAGGATACAGGGTCTTATTCATCATGTAACACAGCACACTCACTTCAACTGTAAGGATACAGGACCTTATTATCAAGTAACACAGCACACTCACTTCAACTGTAAGGATACAGGGCCTTATTCATCATGTAACACAGCGCACTCACTTCAACTGTAAGGATACAGGGCCTTATTCACCAAGTAACACAGCGCACTCACTTCAACTGTAAGGATACAGGGCCTTATTCACCAAGTAACACAGCACACTCACTTCGACTGTAAGGATACAGGGCCTTATTCATCAAGCTGAAGAGCTGCAATTAAAACATTTTTTACAACTCTTATCATCATATCTACATCACTACTGCGTCTGTCACACACTGTCTACATATGTGACATACGTCCATGTATGTGTGTGTTTCACAGTGTATGACACTCTGTCTCTTTAAGTGCGTGTCTTTAACACTGCATATTTCTGTTTCACACAGTGTCTCTCTGTGTAAATAATATGACGGGCAACGCCGTCCCACATTGCTAGTATTAACTAAAGTCCACAAACATAAGTCCTTTCTCTTAGTTAATAGCTGGCCAGTTCGTATGACAAGGCACAGCACAGAGTCCACACGGTACAAAATGTCCACAGTTCTTGGATAAATAGTTCTAGGGCCAGACAAGGGCTCAAGTAACGGGTAGGATCCGTTACAGGATACACTGTGGGTAGGTTTGTGCAGGTGAGTGGGATACACTGTGGGTAGGTGTGTGCAGGTGAGTGGATATACTGTGGGTAGGTGTGTGCAGGTGAGTGGATACAATGTGGGTAGGTGTGTGCAGGTGAGTGGACACATTGTGGGTAGGTGTGTGCAGGTGAGTGGATACACTGTGGGTAGGTGTGTGCAGGTGAGTGGATACACTGTGGGTAGCTGTGTGCAGGTGAGTGGACACACTGTGGGTAGGTGTGTGCAGGTGAGTGGACACATTGTGGGTAGGTGTGTGCAGGTGAGTGGATACACTGTGGGTAGGTGTGTGCAGGTGAGTGGGACACACTGTGGGTAGGTGTGTGCAGGTGAGTGGATACACTGTGGGTAGGTCTGTGCAGGTGAGTGGGACACACTGTGGGTAGGTTTATGCAGGTGAGTGGGACAAACTGTGGGTAGCTGTGTTCAGGTGAGTGGATACACTGTGGGTAGGTGTGTGCAGGTGAGTGGGACACACTGTGGGTATCTGTGTTCAGGTGAGTGGACACACTGTGGGAAGATGTGTGCAGGTGAGTGGATACACTGTGTGCAGGTGAGTGCATACACTGAGTAGGTGTGCGCAGGTGAGTGAGACACACTGTGGGTAGGTGTGCGCAGGTGATTGGACACACTGTGGGTAGGTGTGTGCAGGTGAGTGGGACACACTGTGGATAGGTGTGTGCAGGTGAGTGGGACACACTGTGGGTAGGTGTGTACAGGTGAGTGGGATAAACTGTGGGTAGGTGTGTGCAGGTGACTGGATATGTAACGGAAGCTAAGAAGGGACCGCCTCACCTTCCGCTGTTGTTTCCGGGTCTCTCCTTCTCGATGCTGGACTGGTGCCGTCAGATGCACCGTTCGAGCAGATCAACGGTCCGGTGGTCGACTCAAAGTGGTGTTGAACCCCAGAGTAGCCGTCTCTACATCGAAGGATGCGGATCGAGGAGGGGTCGACGGGCTCTCGAACCATCGAATGTCATAGAACCGGAACACCAGGCAGTAGAGAGTGAGACCTCTACTCCTGGGCTACGATGAACAGGAAAAGTGTTGCAGGAACCAAGGGTAGCGGTCGCCAAGCTGTTTGAGCACTCAGTAGCTCAAATCAAAGGTTCTACTGGAACTGGAAGAAGAAAGGCAGAGTCCACTGCCGCCTGACAGCATCCGAAGTTGGGTAGCAGGATACTGGTAGCAGACGGTCGAAAGATGCAGGAACCTGGGCTCAGATGGGCGTCAGAGTGGCCTCTTTAATACCATAAGAACACACAAGACTCCAGGACCCTTGTTCACTCCAAAACATAACTCACTTTATTGACAAAAACCACAGATATATATACACAAATCTTACATTGAAACTTATGGGGAAACCAGATACAATGGGCAACATGATTCAATCACAACACATCAGACAAAGGCCAGCAACAGATGTTCTTAACAGATACAATAACTCACACATGATTACATTTCATATACAAAAGGGTTGATTAATTCAGACACAAGATACAAAGACTAGAGGGGTGGGAATACACATTCTAGGAACAATGGCCAGGGGTTGAAGCACGTACACACTGGTTTGAATATTCGGCTTCAACCCTGGCTAATCGAATCGTATCGTGAGTCTGCTGGTCGACCAATCCCCGGGCTGCCTACTTTTCCCCATGTTAAGTCTATGGAAGCCCTTTAAACATCCTGCTCAGATATTCAACCAATCAGGCGTCGACTCACTGCTCCCAGTTCTTCGTGCTCGATACGGTGTCGTTCTCGAACCGGAAATCTCTGACACATCGTCGGTGTATGTGTAAACCCTCGAACACACTTCATACATTAAACATTAAACGTTTGACATATCTATATATATAAAAGAGAAAGGCTCATTGCATAATTTATGTCTCCTCAGGAGACACACACACCCAGGGGTGGCAATAAGGAGGGGTTACTGTTCCCATTGGGTGATTCAATGGGGGTGTGATTTTCACACCAATTGCAGTGGCCGAAGGGAGGTGGCCCAACCCCACTATGCAGCCCGCCCACCACTATCAAAGTCAGAAAAAAACAATATGGCCGCCACTTGCTCCTACACCACAGACAAACACACACATGCCCCACTCACACAGCACCAAACTCACACACATGCCCCACTCACACAGCACCACACACACATGCCCCACTCACACACACAAATGCCCCACTCACACACACAAAAGCCAGAAAGAAATATGGCTGACACACAGTCACTCACCCTGACTCCAAGTGGCCTCAGCAGGACCTGTACTACAGCCACTGAGGAACAAAATGGCACTCAAAGGGTTAAGGTAGGTCCTCATTGCTTACTTATTTCTTCACTGTCATGATTTGCCATACAACACAGAGGACAGGCAGGCATCAGGTACACACTTAACACACTGACTGCCACAGGGTTGTGTATCAAGTTTTACCCCTCAGGGAGTGTGTTCAAACCCCTCACACTGTAAACTTGCATTTCCCTCCCACTTCTCCTCCTTCCCCAGCCTATTACTAACACTTCGCCACATTTCTCTTAAGCCCCGCCCCTACTCATGATTAAGCCCCGCCCCTTTAACCCAAATTGCCCCATTGCTCTCTCCACATCAGCACCACATGAGCGACTCCACAAGTAAAAGTTCCCAGGTATTACACACTCATGCCCCACTCACACAGCACCAAACAGCCATACACACACACAATGCCAGAAAGAAATATGGCTGACACACAGTCACTCACCCTGACTCCCAGTGGCCTCAGCAGGACCTGTAGTACAGCTACTGAAGGGTGCTGCATCACCAGGGGAACAAAATGGCACTCAAAGGGTTAAAGTAGGTCCTCATTGCTGAATTATTTCTTCACTGTCATCATTTGCCATGCAAGACACAGGACAGACAGCCATCAGGTACACACTTAACCCACTAACTGCCACAGGGTTGTGTATCAAGTTTTACCCCTCAGGGAGTGTGTTCAACCCCCTCACACAGTAAACTTGCATTCCCCTCCCACTTCTCCTCCTTCCCCAGCCTATTACTAGCACTTTTTCCACATTTATGTTAAGCCCCGCCCCCTACTCGCGAATAAGCCCTGCCCACTTTTAACCCAAATTGCCCCATTTGTCTCTGCACATCAGCACCACATAACTCCCCTCCAGGGACTACACAAATCAAAGTTCCCAGGTATGAATACACTTCCCACTGCTATTTAACTCTGACATGCCTCTCTATACATTAACCATTTAAGTGCCAGAGGGGTGCACAACTCATGCGTGCATGTGTTTCTGCGCATATATGTTGCGTGTGTGTGTACATCTCTGTTACATATTTGTGTGCATGTGTGCATCTCCGGTGTGTGTGCATGTCTTTTGCATGTCTGCCGCTCACTGTGTGTATGTGTCTGCCTGTGTGTTGCATATATCTGTGTATATCAGTGTGTCTACATTTCACACATGTACTCCCAACGGTCATAACACGACGGCCAACGCCGTCCCACATAGTGTATAAGTGCCCAACATGTGTCACTTAACCCTTTCACTGCCAGAGGACTATACAACTCATTACACAGCAATGTGTTGCGTACCTCTCTCACACTCAGAGTTAAAGTGCTTCACTCCAACCAGCTGCTACACTAGGTGTGTATAATGCAGTAACCCTACAGCCCTGTATTTCATGTCTACTTCACTGTCTATGTATAGTCATTTCTCCACCTCACCCATTACTTTACTGTAACACTTCACTGTCCCTCTTCTCCTCAATCTCTCATCTCCTCCTCCCTTGTCATCCCCACTCACCTATCCCCTAGCCATTCATCCATAGTCCCAATCTCACCATTTTACTCCCACATCACTATTACATTATCTATCACTGCATCTGTCACTTAACCCTCTGTCTGCCAACCTATTTCTTCAAATGTACTGCAGTATCCA
>JBBDGT010000008.1:0-27500 GCA_037306005.1 Rhinophrynus dorsalis | reverse complement strand
TATCTAGTGATGTAATTGTCAGACACTGACCCACAGAGCTTATTATCTAGTGATATAATGGTCAGACACTGACCCACAGAGCTTATTATCTAGTGATGTAATGATCACACACTGACCCACAGAGCTTATTATCTAGTGATATAATGGTCACACACTGACCCACACAGTTTATTATCTAGTGATATAATGGTCAGACACTGACCCACAGAGCTTATTATCTAGTGATATAATGGTCACACACTGACCCACAGAGCTTATTATCTAGTGATATAATGGTCAGACACTGACCCACAGAGCTTATTATCTAGTGATGTAATGATCACACACTGACCCACAGAGTTTATTATCTAGTGATATAATGGTCACACACTGACCCACAGAGCTTATTATCTAGTGATATAATGGTCAGACACTGACCCACAGAGCTTATTATCTAGTGATATAATGATCACACACTGACCCACAGAGTTTATTATCTAGTGATATAATGGTCACACACTGACCCACAGAGTTTATTATCTAGTGATATAATGGTCAGACACTGACCCACAGAGCTTATTATCTAGTGATGTAATGATCACACACTGACCCACAGAGTTTATTATCTAGTGATATAATGGTCAGACACTGACCCACAGAGCTTATTATCTAGTGATGTAATGATCACACACTGACCCACAGAGTTTATTATCTAGTGATGTAATGTTCAGACACTGACCCGCAGAGTTTATTATCTAGTGATATAATGGTCACACACTGACCCACAGAGCTTATTATCTAGTGATGTAATGGTCACACACTGACCCACAGAGTTTATTATCTAGTGATGTAATGGTCAGACACTGACCCACAGAGTTTATTATCTAGTGATATAATGGTCACACACTGACCCACAGAGCTTATTATCTAGTGATATAATGGTCACACACTGACCCACAGAGTTTATTATCTAGTGATGTAATGGTCACACACTGACCCACAGAGTTTATCATCTAGTGACATAATGGTCACACACTGACCCACAGAGCTTATTATCTAGTGATATAATGGTCAGACACTGACCCATAGAGTTTATTATCTAGTGATATAATGGTCAGACACTGACCCATAGAGTTTATTATCTAGTGATATAATGGTCAGACACTGACCCACAGAGCTTATTATCTAGTGATGTAATGATCACACACTGACCCACAGAGATTATTATCTAGTGATATAATGGTCACACACTGACCCACAGAGTTTATTATCTAGTGATATAATGGTCACACACTGACCCACAGAGTTTATTATCTAGTGATATAATGGTCACACACTGACCCACAGAGCTTATTATCTAGTGATATAATGGTCAGACACTGACCCACAGAGCTTATTATCTAGTGATATAATGGTCACACACTGACCCACAGAGTTTATTATCTAGTGATGTAATGATCACACACTGACCCACAGAGCTTATTATCTAGTGACATAATGGCCACACACTGACCCACAGAGTTTATTATCTAGTGATATAATGGTCAGACACTGACCCACAGAGCTTATTATCTAGTGATATAATGGTCACACACTGACCCACAGAGTTTATTATCTAGTGATATAATGGTCAGACACTGACCCACAGAGATTATTATCTAGTGATATAATGGTCAGACACTGACCCACAGAGCTTATTATCTAGTGATATAATGGTCAGACACTGACCCATAGAGTTTATTATCTAGTGATATAATGGTCAGACACTGACCCACAGAGTTTATTATCTAGTGATATAATGGTCAGACACTGACCCACAGAGTTTATTATCTAGTGATATAATGGTCAGACACTGACCCACAGAGCTTATTATCTAGTGATGTAATGGTCAGACACTGACCCACAGAGCTTATTATCTAGTGATATAATGGTCAGACACTGACCCACAGAGTTTATTATCTAGTGATATAATGGTCAGACACTGACCCACAGAGCTTATTATCTAGTGATATAATGGTCACACACTGACCCACAGAGCTTATTATCTAGTGATATAATGGTCAGACACTGACCCACAGAGCTTATTATCTAGTGATGTAATGTTCAGACACTGACCCACAGAGCTTATTATCTAGTGATATAATGGTCACACACTGACCCACAGAGTTTATTATCTAGTGATGTAATGGTCAGACACTGACCCACAGAGATTATTATCTAGTGATATAATAGTCACACACTGACCCACAGAGCTTATTATCTAGTGATGTAATGTTCACACACTGACCCACAGAGCTTATTATCTAGTGATGTAATGGTCACACACTGACCCACAGAGATTATTATCTAGTGACATAATGGGCACTGACCCACAGAGTTTATTATCTAGTGATGTAATGGTCACACACTGACCCACAGAGTTTATTATCTAGTGATATAATGGTCACACACTGACCCACAGAGATTATTATCTAGTGATGTAATGGTCAGACACTGACCCACAGAGTTTATTATCTAGTGACATAATGGTCACACACTGACCCACAGAGCTTATTATCTAGTGATGTAATGGTCACACACTGACCCACAGAGTTTATTATCTAGTGATATAATGGTCACACACTGACCCACAGAGCTTATTATCTAGTGATATAATGGTCACATACTGACCCACAGAGTTTATTATCTAGTGATATAATGTTCACTGACCCACAGAGTTTATTATCTAGTGATGTAATGGTCAGACACTGACCCACAGAGCTTATTATCTAGTGATATAATGTTCAGACACTGACCCACAGAGCTTATTATCTAGTGATATAATGGTCAGACACTGACCCACAGAGCTTATTATCTAGTGATGTAATGATCAGACACTGACCCACAGAGCTTATTATCTAGTGATATAATGGTCACACACTGACCCACAGAGTTTATTATCTAGTGATATAATGGTCAGACACTGACCCACAGAGTTTATTATCTAGTGATATAATGGTCACACACTGACCCACAGAGTTTATTATCTAGTGATATAATGGTCAGACACTGACCCACAGAGCTTATTATCTAGTGATATAATGGTCAGACACTGACCCACAGAGTTTATTATCTAGTGATATAATGGTCACACACTGACCCACAGAGCTTATTATCTAGTGACGTAATGGTCACACACTGACCCACAGATCTTATTATCTAGTGATATAATGGTCAGACACTGACCCACAGAGTTTATTATCTAGTGATATAATGGTCAGACACTGACCCACAGAGCTTATTATCTAGTGATGTAATGATCACACACTGACCCACAGAGTTTATTATCTAGTGATATAATGGTCAGACACTGACCCACAGAGCTTATTATCTAGTGATGTAATGTTCAGACACTGACCCGCAGAGCTTATTATCTAGTGATATAATGGTCACACACTGACCCACAGAGCTTATTATCTAGTGATGTAATGGTCAGACACTGACCCACAGAGGTTATTATCTAGTGATGTAATAGTCACACACTGACCCACAGAGCTTATTATCTAGTGATATAATGGTCACACACTGACCCACAGAGCTTATTATCTAGTGATATAATGGTCAGACACTGACCCACAGAGTTTATTATCTAGTGATATAATGGTCAGACACTGACCCACAGAGCTTATTATCTAGTGATGTAATGATCACACACTGACCCACAGAGTTTATTATCTAATGATATAATGGTCACACACTGACCCACAGAGCTTATTATCTAGTGATGTAATGTTCAGACACTGACCCACAGAGTTTATTATCTAGTGATATAATGGTCACTGACCCACAGAGCTTATTATCTAGTGATATAATGGTCACACACTGACCCACAGAGATTATTATCTAGTGATATAATGGTCACACACTGACCCACAGAGCTTATTATCTAGTGATGTAATGATCACACACTGACCCACAGAGCTTATTATCTAGTGATATAATGGTCAGACACTGACCCACAGAGCTTATTATCTAGTGATGTAATGATCACACACTGACCCACAGAGATTATTATCTAGTGATATAATGGTCAGACACTGACCCACAGAGTTTATTATCTAGTGATATAATGTTCAGACACTGACCCACAGAGTTTATTATCTAGTGATATAATGGTCACATACTGACCCACAGAGTTTATTATCTAGTGATATAATGGTCACACACTGACCCGCAGAGCTTATTATCTAGTGATATAATGGTCACACACTGACCCACAGAGCTTATTATCTAGTGATGTAATGGTCAGACACTGACCCACAGAGGTTATTATCTAGTGATGTAATGATCACACACTGACCCACAGAGTTTATTATCTAGTGATGTAATGGTCAGACACTGACCCACAGAGATTATTATCTAGTGATATAATGGTCACACACTGACCCACAGAGCTTATTATCTAGTGATATAATGGTCACACACTGACCCACAGAGTTTATTATCTAGTGACGTAATGGTCACTGACCCACAGAGTTTATTATCTAGTGATGTAATGGTCACACACTGACCCACAGAGTTTATTATCTAGTGACGTAATGGTCAGACACTGACCCACAGTGCTTATTATCTAGTGACGTAATGGTCAGACACTGACCCACAGTGCTTATTATCTAGTGATGTAATGGTCACACACTGACCCACAGAGTTTATTATCTAGTGACTTAATGGTCACACACTGACCCACAGAGTTTATTATCTAGTGACGTAATGGTCACACACTGACCCACAGTGCTTATTATCTAGTGAAGTAATGGTCACACACACTGACCTACAGAGTTTATTATCTAGTGATGTAATTGTCAGACACTGACCCACAGAGTTTATTATCTAGTGACGTAATGGTCAGACACTGACCCACAGAGTTTATTATCTAGTGATGTAATGTTCACACACTGACCCACAGAGTTTATTATCTAGTGATATAATGGTCAGACACTGACCCACAGAGCTTATTATCTAGTGATGTAATGATCACACACTGACCCACAGAGTTTATTATCTAGTGATATAATGGTCAGACACTGACCCACAGAGCTTATTATCTAGTGATGTAATGATCACACACTGACCCACAGAGTTTATTATCTAGTGATATAATGGTCACACACTGACCCACAGAGCTTATTATCTAGTGATGTAATGTTCAGACACTGACCCACAGAGTTTATTATCTAGTGATATAATGGTCAGACACTGACCCACAGAGCTTATTATCTAGTGATATAATGGTCAGACACTGACCCACAGAGCTTATTATCTAGTGATATAATGGTCACACACTGACCCACAGAGATTATTATCTAGTGATGTAATGTTCAGACACTGACCCACAGAGCTTATTATCTAGTGATGTAATGATCACACACTGACCCACAGAGCTTATTATCTAGTGATATAATGGTCAGACACTGACCCACAGAGCTTATTATCTAGTGATATAATGGTCACACACTGACCCACAGAGCTTATTATCTAGTGATGTAATGGTCAGACACTGACCCACAGAGTTTATTATCTAGTGATGTAATAGTCACACACTGACCCACAGAGTTTATTATCTAGTGATATAATGGTCAGACACTGAGCCACAGAGCTTATTATCTAGTGACATAATGGTCGCACACTGACCCACAGAGATTATTATCTAGTGATATAATGGCCACACACTGACCCACAGAGTTTATTATCTAGTGATATAATGGTCACACACTGACCCACAGAGCTTATTATCTAGTGATATAATGTTCAGACACTGACCCACAGAGTTTATTATCTAGTGACATAATGGTCAGACACTGACCCACAGAGCTTATTATCTAGCGATATAATGTTCAGACACTGAGCCACAGAGCTTATTATCTAGTGATATAATGTTCAGACACTGACCCACAGAGCTTATTATCTAGTGATGTAATGGTCACACACTGACCCACAGAGCTTATTATCTAGTGATATAATGGTCACACACTGACCCACAGAGTTTATTATCTAGTGATATAATGGTCACACACTGACCCACAGAGCTTATTATCTAGTGATATAATGGTCAGACACTGACCCACAGAGCTTATTATCTAGTGATATAATGGTCACATACTGACCCACAGAGCTTATTATCTAGTGATGTAATGGTCAGACACTGACCCACAGAGTTTATTATCTAGTGATATAATGGTCAGACACTGACCCACAGAGCTTATTATCTAGTGATATAATGGTCACACACTGACCCACAGAGCTTATTATCTAGTGATATAATGGTCGCACACTGACCCACAGAGATTATTATCTAGTGATATAATGGCCACACACTGACCCACAGAGTTTATTATCTAGTGATATAATGGTCACACACTGACCCACAGAGCTTATTATCTAGTGATATAATGTTCAGACACTGACCCACAGAGTTTATTATCTAGTGATATAATGGTCAGACACTGACCCACAGAGCTTATTATCTAGCGATATAATGTTCAGACACTGAGCCACAGAGCTTATTATCTAGTGATATAATGGTCACACACTGACCCACAGAGCTTATTATCTAGCGATATAATGGTCACACACTGACCCACAGAGTTTATTATCTAGTGATATAATGGTCACACACTGACCCATAGAGCTTATTATCTAGTGATATAATGGTCACACACTGACCCACAGAGCTTATTATCTAGTGATATAATGGTCACATACTGACCCACAGAGCTTATTATCTAGTGATGTAATGGTCAGACACTGACCCACAGAGTTTATTATCTAGTGATATAATGGTCAGACACTGACCCACAGAGCTTATTATCTAGTGATATAATGGTCACACACTGACCCACAGAGCTTATTATCTAGTGATATACTGGTCACACACTGACCCACAGAGCTTATTATCTAGTGATATAATGGTCACACACTGACCCACAGAGCTTATTATCTAGTGATATAATGGTCACACACTGACCCACAGAGTTTATTATCTAGTGATATAATGGTCACACACTGACCCACAGAACTTATTGTCTAGTGATATAATGGTCAGACACTGACCCACAGAGCTTATTATCTAGTGATATAATGTTCAGACACTGAGCCACAGAGTTTATTATCTAGTGATATAATGGTCAGACACTGACCCACAGAGCTTATTATCTAGTGACATAATGGTCACACACTGACCCACAGTGCTTATTATCTAGTGATGTAATGTTCAGACACTGACCCACAGAGTTTATTATCTAGTGATATAATGGTCACACACTGACCCACAGAGTTTATTATCTAGTGATATAATGGTCAGACACTGACCCACAGTGCTTATTATCTAGTGATGTAATGTTCAGACACTGACCCACAGAGTTTATTATCTAGTGATATAATGGTCAGACACTGACCCACAGAGTTTATTATCTAGTGATATAATGGTCAGACACTGACCCACAGAGTTTATTATCTAGTGATATAATGGTCAGACACTGACCCACAGTGCTTATTATCTAGTGATGTAATGTTCAGACACTGACCCACAGAGTTTATTATCTAGTGATATAATGGTCACACACTGACCCACAGAGTTTATTATCTAGTGATATAATGGTCAGACACTGACCCACAGAGTTTATTATCTAGTGATATAATGGTCACACACTGACCCACAGAGCTTATTATCTAGTGATGTAATGGTCAGACACTGACCCACAGAGTTTATTATCTAGTGATGTAATAGTCACACACTGACCCACAGAGTTTATTATCTAGTGATATAATGGTCAGACACTGAGCCACAGAGCTTATTATCTAGTGACATAATGGTCGCACACTGACCCACAGAGATTATTATCTAGTGATATAATGGCCACACACTGACCCACAGAGTTTATTATCTAGTGATATAATGGTCACACACTGACCCACAGAGCTTATTATCTAGTGATATAATGTTCAGACACTGACCCACAGAGTTTATTATCTAGTGATATAATGGTCACACACTGACCCACAGAGCTTATTATCTAGTGATGTAATGTTCACACACTGACCCACAGAGCTTATTATCTAGTGATATAATGGTCAGACACTGACCCACAGAGCTTATTATCTAGTGATGTAATGGTCAGACACTGACCCACAGAGCTTATTATCTAGCGATATAATGTTCAGACACTGAGCCACAGAGCTTATTATCTAGTGATATAATGTTCAGACACTGACCCACAGAGCTTATTATCTAGTGATGTAATGGTCACACACTGACCCACAGAGTTTATTATCTAGTGATATAATGGTCACACACTGACCCACAGAGCTTATTATCTAGTGATATAATGGTCACTGACCCACAGAGATTATTATCTAGTGATATAATGGTCAGACACTGACCCACAGAGCTTATTATCTAGTGATATAATGGTCACATACTGACCCACAGAGCTTATTATCTAGTGATGTAATGGTCAGACACTGACCCACAGAGTTTATTATCTAGTGATATAATGGTCAGACACTGACCCACAGAGCTTATTATCTAGTGATATAATGGTCACACACTGACCCACAGAGCTTATTATCTAGTGATATAATGGTCGCACACTGACCCACAGAGATTATTATCTAGTGATATAATGGCCACACACTGACCCACAGAGTTTATTATCTAGTGATATAATGGTCACACACTGACCCACAGAGCTTATTATCTAGTGATATAATGTTCAGACACTGACCCACAGAGTTTATTATCTAGTGATATAATGGTCAGACACTGACCCACAGAGCTTATTATCTAGCGATATAATGTTCAGACACTGAGCCACAGAGCTTATTATCTAGTGATATAATGGTCACACACTGACCCACAGAGCTTATTATCTAGCGATATAATGGTCACACACTGACCCACAGAGTTTATTATCTAGTGATATAATGGTCACACACTGACCCACAGAGCTTATTATCTAGTGATATAATGGTCACACACTGACCCACAGAGTTTATTATCTAGTGATATAATGGTCACACACTGACCCACAGAGCTTATTATCTAGTGATATAATGGTCACACACTGACCCACAGAGCTTATTATCTAGTGATATAATGGTCACATACTGACCCACAGAGCTTATTATCTAGTGATGTAATGGTCAGACACTGACCCACAGAGTTTATTATCTAGTGATATAATGGTCAGACACTGACCCACAGAGCTTATTATCTAGTGATATAATGGTCACACACTGACCCACAGAGCTTATTATCTAGTGATATACTGGTCACACACTGACCCACAGAGCTTATTATCTAGTGATATAATGGTCACATACTGACCCACAGAGCTTATTATCTAGTGATATAATGGTCACACACTGACTCACAGAGTTTATTATCTAGTGATATAATGGTCACACACTGACCCACAGAACTTATTGTCTAGTGATATAATGGTCAGACACTGACCCACAGAGCTTATTATCTAGTGATATAATGTTCAGACACTGAGCCACAGAGTTTATTATCTAGTGATATAATGGTCAGACACTGACCCACAGAGCTTATTATCTAGTGACATAATGGTCACACACTGACCCACAGTGCTTATTATCTAGTGATGTAATGTTCAGACACTGACCCACAGAGTTTATTATCTAGTGATATAATGGTCACACACTGACCCACAGAGTTTATTATCTAGTGATATAATGGTCAGACACTGACCCACAGAGTTTATTATCTAGTGATATAATGGTCAGACACTGACCCACAGTGCTTATTATCTAGTGATGTAATGTTCAGACACTGACCCACAGAGCTTATTATCTAGTGACGTAATGGTCACACACTGACCCACAGAGTTTATTATCTAGTGATATAATGGTCAGACACTGACCCACAGAGTTTATTATCTAGTGATATAATGGTCAGACACTGACCCACAGAGATTATTATCTAGTGATGTAATGTTCAGACACTGACCCACAGAGCTTATTATCTAGTGATATAATGGTCAGACACTGACCCACAGAGATTATTATCTAGTGATGTAATGTTCAGACACTGACCCACAGAGTTTATTATCTAGTGATATAATGGTCACACACTGACCCACAGAGTTTATTATCTAGTGATATAATGGTCACACACTGACCCACAGAGCTTATTATCTAGTGATATAATGTTCAGACACTGAGCCACAGAGCTTATTATCTAGTGATATAATGGTCACACACTGACCCACAGAGCTTATTATCTAGTGATATAATGGTCACACACTGACCCACAGAGCTTATTATCTAGTGATGTAATGGTCAGACACTGACCCACAGAGTTTATTATCTAGTGATGTAGTAGTCACACACTGACCCACAGAGTTTATTATCTAGTGATATAATGGCCATACACTGACCCACAGAGCTTATTATCTAGTGATATAATGGTCACTGACCCACAGAGTTTATTATCTTGTGACGTAATGGTCACACACTGACCCACAGAGTTTATTATCTAGTGATGTAATGGTCACACACTGACCCACAGAGTTTATTATCTAGTGATGTAATGGTCAGACACTGACCCACAGAGCTTATTATCTAGTGACGTAATGGTCAGACACTGACCCACAGTGCTTATTATCTAGTGACGTAATGGTCACACACTGACCCACACAGTTTATTATCTAGTGATGTAATGTTCACACACTGACCCACAGAGATTATTATCTAGTGATATAATGGTCAGACACTGACCCACAGAGCTTATTATCTAGTGATGTAATGGTCACATACTGACCCACAGAGTTTATTATCTAGTGATGTAATGTTCACACACTGACCCACAGAGCTTATTATCTAGTGATATAATGGTCAGACACTGACCCACAGAGTTTATTATCTAGTGATGTAATGTTCACACACTGACCCACAGAGCTTATTATCTAGTGATATAATGGTCACACACTGACCCACAGAGTTTATTATCTAGTGACATAATGGTCACTGACCCACAGAGTTTATTATCTAGTGATGTAATGGTCACACACTGACCCACAGAGTTTATTATCTAGTGACATAATGGTCAGACACTGACCCACAGTGCTTATTATCTAGTGACGTAATGGTCAGACACTGACCCACAGTGCTTATTATCTAGTGATGTAATGGTCACACACTGACCCACAGAGTTTATTATCTAGTGACTTAATGGTCACACACTGACCCACAGAGTTTATTATCTAGTGACGTAATGGTCACACACTGACCCACAGAGCTTATTATCTAGTGACGTAATGGTCACACACTGACCCACAGAGTTTATTATCTAGTGACATAATGGTCACACACTGACCCACAGAGTTTATTATCTAGTGATGTAATTGTCAGACACTGACCCACAGAGCTTATTATCTAGTGATGTAATGTTCAGACACTGACCCACAGAGTTTATTATCTAGTGATATAATGGTCAGACACTGACCCACAGAGCTTATTATCTAGTGATGTAATGATCACACACTGACCCACAGAGTTTATTATCTAGTGATATAATGGTCAGACACTGACCCACAGAGCTTATTATCTAGTGATGTAATGATCACACACTGACCCACAGAGTTTATTATCTAGTGATATAATGGTCAGACACTGACCCACAGAGCTTATTATCTAGTGATGTAATGGTCAGACACTGACCCACAGAGGTTATTATCTAGTGATGTAATAGTCACACACTGACCCACAGAGTTTATTATCTAGTGATGTAATGTTCACACACTGACCCACAGAGCTTATTATCTAGTGATATAATGGTCACACACTGACCCACACAGTTTATTATCTAGTGACATAATGGTCACTGACCCACAGAGATTATTATCTAGTGACGTAATGGTCACACACTGACCCACAGAGTTTATTATCTAGTGACGTAATGGTCAGACACTGACCCACAGTGCTTATTATCTAGTGACGTAATGGTCAGACACTGACCCACAGTGCTTATTATCTAGTGATGTAATGGTCACACACTGACCCACAGAGTTTATTATCTAGTGACTTAATGGTCACACACTGACCCACAGAGTTTATTATCTAGTGACGTAATGGTCACACACTGACCCACAGTGCTTATTATCTAGTGAAGTAATGGTCACACACACTGACCTACAGAGTTTATTATCTAGTGATGTAATTGTCAGACACTGACCCACAGAGGTTATTATCTAGTGATGTAATGTTCAGACACTGACCCACAGAGTTTATTATCTAGTGATATAATGGTCAGACACTGACCCACAGAGCTTATTATCTAGTGATATAATGTTCACTGACCCACAGAGTTTATTATCTAGTGATGTAATGATCACACACTGACCCACAGAGTTTATTATCTAGTGATATAATGGTCACACACACTGACCTACAGAGTTTATTATCTAGTGATATAATGGTCACACACTGACCCACAGAGTTTATTATCTAGTGATATAATGGTCACACACTGACCCACAGAGTTTATTATCTAGTGATATAATGGTCACACACTGACCCACAGAGTTTATTATCTAGTGATATAATGGTCACACACTGACCCACAGTGCTTATTATCTAGTGAAGTAATGGTCACACACACTGACCTACAGAGTTTATTATCTAGTGATGTAATGGTCACACACTGACCCACAGAGCTTATTATCTAGTGATATAATGGTCACACACACTGACCCACAGAGTTTATTATCTAGTGAAGTAATGGTCACACACACTGACCTACAGAGTTTATTATCTAGTGATGTAATGGTCACACACTGACCCACAGAGCTTATTATCTAGTGATATAATGGTCAGACACTGACCCACAGAGCTTATTATCTAGTGATGTAATGTTCAGACACTGACCCACAGAGTTTATTATCTAGTGATATAATGGTCAGACACTGACCCACAGAGCTTATTATCTAGTGATATAATGGTCACACACTGACCCGCAGAGCTTATTATCTAGTGATATAATGGTCACACACTGACCCACAGAGCTTATTATCTAGTGATATAATGTTCACACACTGACCCACAGAGTTTATTATCTAGTGATATAATGGTCACACACTGACCCACAGAGTTTATTATCTAGTGATATAATGGTCACACACTGACCCACAGAGTTTATTATCTAGTGACATAATGGTCAGACACTGACCCACAGAGTTTATTATCTAGTGATGTAATGATCACACACTGACCCACAGAGTTTATTATCTAGTGATATAATGGTCAGACACTGACCCACAGAGATTATTATCTAGTGACATAATGGTCACTGACCCACAGAGTTTATTATCTAGTGATGTAATGATCACACACTGACCCACAGAGATTATTATCTAGTGATGTAATGTTCAGACACTGACCCACAGAGATTATTATCTAGTGATATAATGGTCACACTCTGACCCACAGAGCTTATTATCTAGTGATATAATGTTCACTGACCCACAGAGTTTATTATCTAGTGATATAATGGTCAGACACTGACCCACAGAGCTTATTATCTAGTGATGTAATGGTCAGACACTGACCCACAGAGTTTATTATCTAGTGACGTAATGGTCAGACACTGACCCACAGAGTTTATTATCTAGTGATATAATGGTCAGACACTGACCCACAGAGCTTATTATCTAGTGATGTAATGATCACACACTGACCCACAGAGTTTATTATCTAGTGATGTAATGGTCAGACACTGACCCACAGAGTTTATTATCTAGTGATATAATGGTCAGACACTGACCCACAGTGCTTATTATCTAGTGATATAATGGTCACACACTAACCCACAGAGTTTATTATCTAGTGATGTAATGATCACACACTGACCCACAGAGTTTATTATCTAGTGATATAATGGTCAGACACTGACCCACAGAGCTTATTATCTAGTGATGTAATGGTCAGACACTGACCCACAGTGCTTATTATCTAGTGATATAATGGTCACACACTGACCCACAGAGCTTATTATCTAGTGATGTAATGGTCACACACTGACCCACAGAGCTTATTATCTAGTGATATAATGGTCAGACACTGACCCACAGAGCTTATTATCTAGTGATGTAATGATCACACACTGACCCACAGAGTTTATTATCTAGTGATATAATGGTCAGACACTGACCCACAGAGCTTATTATCTAGTGATGTAATGATCACACACTGACCCACAGAGTTTATTATCTAGTGATATAATGGTCACACACTGACCCACAGAGCTTATTATCTAGTGATGTAATGTTCAGACACTGACCCACAGAGTTTATTATCTAGTGATATAATGGTCACTGACCCACAGAGCTTATTATCTAGTGATATAATGGTCACACACTGACCCACAGAGATTATTATCTAGTGATGTAATGATCACACACTGACCCACAGAGTTTATTATCTAGTGATGTAATGATCACACACTGACCCACAGAGCTTATTATCTAGTGATATAATGGTCAGACACTGACCCACAGAGCTTATTATCTAGTGATATAATGGTCACACACTGACCCACAGAGCTTATTATCTAGTGATGTAATGGTCAGACACTGACCCACAGAGTTTATTATCTAGTGATGTAATAGTCACACACTGACCCACAGAGTTTATTATCTAGTGATATAATGGCCACACACTGACCCACAGAGTTTATTATCTAGTGATATAATGGTCACACACTGACCCACAGAGCTTATTATCTAGTGATATAATGTTCAGACATCTGACCCACAGAGTTTATTATCTAGTGATATAATGGTCAGACACTGACCCACAGAGCTTATTATCTAGCGATATAATGTTCAGACACTGAGCCACAGAGCTTATTATCTAGTGATATAATGGTCACACACTGACCCACAGAGCTTATTATCTAGTGATATAATGGTCACATACTGACCCACAGAGCTTATTATCTAGTGATGTAATGGTCAGACACTGACCCACAGAGTTTATTATCTAGTGATATAATGGTCAGACACTGACCCACAGAGCTTATTATCTAGTGATATAATGGTCACACACTGACCCACAGAGCTTATTATCTAGTGATATAATGGTCACACACTGACCCACAGAGCTTATTATCTAGTGATGTAATGATCACACACTGACCCACAGAGCTTATTATTTAGTGATGTAATGATCACACACTGACCCACAGAGTTTATTATCTAGTGATATAATGGTCAGACACTGACCCACAGAGCTTATTATATAGTGATATAATGTTCAGACACTGAGCCACAGAGTTTATTATCTAGTGATATAATGGTTACACACTGACCTACAGAGGTTATTATCTAGTGATATAATGTTCAGACACTGACCCACAGAGTTTATTATCTAGTGATATAATGGTCACACACTGACCCACAGAGCTTATTATCTAGTGATATAATGGTCACACACTGACCCACAGAGCTTATTATCTAGTGATATAATGGTCAGACACTGACCCACAGAGTTTATTATCTAGTGATATAATGGTCAGACACTGACCCACAGAGTTTATTATCTAGTGATATAATGGTCAGACACTGACCCACAGAGATTATTATCTAGTGATGTAATGTTCAGACACTGACCCACAGAGCTTATTATCTAGTGATATAATGGCCACACACTGACCCACAGAGTTTATTATCTAGTGATATAATGGTCACACACTGACCCACAGAGCTTATTATCTAGTGATATAATGTTCAGACAACTGACCCACAGAGTTTATTATCTAGTGATATAATGGTCAGACACTGACCCACAGAGCTTATTATCTAGCGATATAATGTTCAGACACTGAGCCACAGAGCTTATTATCTAGTGATATAATGTTCACTGACCCACAGAGATTATTATCTAGTGATGTAATGATCACACACTGACCCACAGAGCTTATTATCTAGTGATATAATGGTCAGACACTGACCCACAGAGTTTATTATCTAGTGATGTAATGATCACACACTGACCCACAGAGCTTATTATCTAGTGATATAATGGTCACACACTGACCCACAGAGTTTATTACTAGTGATATAATGGTCACACACTGACCCACAGAGCTTATTATCTAGTGATGTAATGATCACACACTGACCCACAGAGCTTATTATCTAGTGATATAATGGTCACACACTGACCCACAGAGTTTATTACTAGTGATATAATGGTCACACACTGACCCACAGAGCTTATTATCTAGTGATATAATGGTCACACACTGACCCACAGAGCTTATTATCTAGTGATGTAATGATCACACACTGACCCACAGAGTTTATTATCTAGTGATATAATGGTCAGACACTGACCCACAGAGCTTATTATATAGTGATATAATGTTCAGACACTGAGCCACAGAGTTTATTATCTAGTGATATAATGGTTACACACTGACCTACAGAGGTTATTATCTAGTGATATAATGTTCAGACACTGACCCACAGAGTTTATTATCTAGTGATATAATGGTCACACACTGACCCACAGAGCTTATTATCTAGTGATATAATGGTCACACACTGACCCACAGAGCTTATTATCTAGTGATATAATGGTCAGACACTGACCCACAGAGTTTATTATCTAGTGATATAATGGTCAGACACTGACCCACAGAGTTTATTATCTAGTGATATAATGGTCAGACACTGACCCACAGAGATTATTATCTAGTGATGTAATGTTCAGACACTGACCCACAGAGCTTATTATCTAGTGATATAATGGCCACACACTGACCCACAGAGTTTATTATCTAGTGATATAATGGTCACACACTGACCCACAGAGCTTATTATCTAGTGATATAATGTTCAGACAACTGACCCACAGAGTTTATTATCTAGTGATATAATGGTCAGACACTGACCCACAGAGCTTATTATCTAGCGATATAATGTTCAGACACTGATCCACAGAGCTTATTATCTAGTGATATAATGTTCACTGACCCACAGAGATTATTATCTAGTGATGGAATGATCACACACTGACCCACAGAGCTTATTATCTAGTGATATAATGGTCACACACTGACCCACAGAGTTTATTACTAGTGATATAATGGTCACACACTGACCCACAGAGCTTATTATCTAGTGATGTAATGGTCAGACACTAACCCACAGAGCTTATTATCTAGTGATATAATGGTCACACACTGACCCACAGAGCTTATTATCTAGTGATATAATGGTCACACACTGACCCACAGAGCTTATTATCTAGTGATATAATGGTCACATACTGACCCACAGAGCTTATTATCTAGTGATGTAATGATCACACACTGACCCACAGAGTTTATTATCTAGTGATATAATGGTCACACACTGACCCACAGAGCTTATTATCTAGTGATATAATGGTCAGACACTGACCCACAGAGCTTATTATCTAGTGATATAATGGTCAGACACTGACCCACAGAGTTTATTATCTAGTGATGTAATGATCACACACTGACCCACAGAGTTTATTATCTAGTGATATAATGGTCACACACTGACCCACAGAGCTTATTATCTAGTGATATAATGGTCAGACACTGACCTACAGAGTTTATTATCTAGTGATATAATGGTCACACACTGACCCACAGAGCTTATTATCTAGTGATATAATGGTCACACACTGACCCACAGAGTTTATTATCTAGTGATATAATGGTCACACACTGACCCACAGAGTTTATTATCTAGTGATATAATGGTCACACACTGACCCACAGAGCTTATTATCTAGTGATATAATGGTCAGACACTGACCCACAGAGTTTATTATCTAGTGATATAATGGTCAGACACTGACCCACAGAGATTATTATCTAGTGATGTAATGTTCAGACACTGACCCACAGAGCTTATTATCTAGTGATATATTGGTCAGACACTGACCCACAGAGATTATTATCTAGTGATGTAATGTTCAGACACTGACCCACAGAGTTTATTATCTAGTGATATAATGGTCACACACTGACCCACAGAGCTTATTATCTAGTGATATAATGTTCAGACACTGAGCCACAGAGCTTATTATCTAGTGATATAATGGTCACACACTGACCCACAGAGCTTATTATCTAGTGATATAATGGTCAGACACTGACCCACAGAGTTTATTATCTAGTGATATAATGGTCACACACTGACCCACAGAGCTTATTATCTAGTGATATAATGGTCACACACTGACCCACAGAGCTTATTATCTAGTGATGTAATGGTCAGACACTGACCCACAGAGTTTATTATCTAGTGATGTAATAGTCACACACTGACCCACAGAGTTTATTATCTAGTGATATAATGGTCACACACTGACCCACAGAGCTTATTATCTAGTGATATAATGGTCACTGACCCACAGAGTTTATTATCTTGTGACGTAATGGTCACACGCAGACCCACAGAGTTTATTATCTAGTGATGTAATGGTCACACTCTGACCCACAGAGCTTATTATCTAGTGATATAATGGTCACTGACCGACAGAGCTTATTATCTAGTGACGTAATGGTCAGACACTGACCCACAGAGTTTATTATCTAGTGATATAATGGTCACACACTGACCCACAGAGTTTATTATCTAGTGATATAATGTTCACTGACCCACAGAGTTTATTATCTAGTGACGTAATGGTCACACACTGACCCACAGAGTTTATTATCTAGTGATGTAATAGTCACACGCAGACCCACAGAGATTATTATCTAGTGACGTAATGGTCAGACACTGACCCACAGAGTTTATTATCTAGTGATGGTAATGGTCACACACTGACCCACAGAGATTATTATCTAGTGACGTAATGGTCACACACTGACCCACAGAGTTTATTATCTAGTGACTTAATGGTCACACACTGACCCACAGAGTTTATTATCTAGTGACGTAATGGTCACACACTGACCCACAGTGCTTATTATCTAGTGACGTAATGGTCACACACTGACCCACAGAGATTATTATCTAGTGACGTAATGGTCACACACTGACCCACAGAGTTTATTATCTAGTGACGTAATGGTCACACACTGACCCACAGAGTTTATTATCTAGTGACGTAATGGTCACACACTGACCCACAGAGATTATTATCTAGTGACGTAATGGTCACACACTGACCCACAGAGTTTATTATCTAGTGACGTAATGGTCACACACTGACCCACAGAGATTATTATCTAGTGACATAATGGTCACACACTGACCCACAGAGTTTATTATCTAGTGACATAATGGTCACACACTGACCCACAGAGATTATTATCTAGTGATGTAATGGTCACACACTGACCCACAGAGTTTATTATCTAGTGATATAATGGTCACACACTGACCCACAGAGATTATTATCTAGTGACGTAATGGTCACACACTGACCCACAGAGTTTATTATCTAGTGATATAATGGTCAGACACTGACCCACACAGTTTATTACTAGTGATATAATGGTCAGATACTGACCCAAACAGTTTATTATCTAGTGATATAATGGTCAGACACTGACCCACACAGTTTATTATCTAGTGATATAATGGTCAGACCTGCCCCAAGGAGATTACAAACTGACCCACAGAGTTTATTATCTAGTGATATAATGGTCACACACTGACCCACAGAGATTATTATCTAGTGATATAATGGTCACACACTGACCCACAGAGTTTATTATCTAGTGATATAATGGTCAGACACTGACCCACAGAGTTTATTATCTAGTGATATAATGGTCAGACCTGCCCCAAATACATTACAATCTAGTGATATAATGGTCAGTCCTTACCTAAGGAGATTACAGTCTAGTGGTATAATGGTCAGTCCTGTCCCAAGGAGATTACAATCTAGTGATATAATGATCTGTCCTGTCCCAAGGAGATTACAATCTAGTGGTATAATTGTCAGACCTGTCCCAAGGAGATTACAGTCTAGTGGTATATTGGTCAGACCTGTCCCAAGGAGATTACAATCTAGTGGTATAATGCTCAGTCCTGCCCCAATGTGATTACAGTCTAGTGGTATAATGGTCAGACCTGCCCCAAGGAGATTACAGTCTAGTGGTATAGTGGTCAGACCTGTCCCAAGCAGATTACAGTCTAGTGGTATAATGGTCTGACCTGTCCCAAGGAGATTACAATCTAGTGGTATAATGTTCAGATCTGCCCCAAGGAGATTACAATCTAGTGGTATAATGGTCAGACCTGCCCCAAGGAGATTACAATCTAGTAGTATAACGGTCAGACCTGTCCCAAGGAGATTACAGTCTAGTGGTATAATGGTCAGACCTGTCCCAAGGAGATTACAGTCTAGCGGTATAATGGTCAGACCTGTTCCAAGGAGATTACAGTCTAGTGGTATAATGGTCAGACCTGTCCCAAGGAGATTACAGTCTAGTGGTATAATGGTCAGACCTGTCCCAAGGAGATTACAGTCTAGTGATATAACAGTCAGTCCTGTCCCAAGGAGATTACAATCTAGTGGTATAATGATCAGTCCTATCCCAAGGAGATTACAATTCTAGTGGTATAATGGTCAGACCTGTCCCAAGTAGATTACAGTCTAGTGGTATAATGGTCAGACCTGTCCCAAGGAGATTACAATCTAGTGGTATAATGGTCAGTCCTGCCCCAAGGAGATTACAATCTAGTGGTATAATGGTCAGACCTGCCCCAAGGAGATTACAGTCTAGTGGTATAATGGTCAGACCTGCCCCAAGGAGATTACAGTCTAGTGGTATAATGGTCAGACTTGTCCCAAGGAGATTACAATCTAGTGGTATAATGGTCAGACCTGCCCCAAGGAGATTACAGTCTAGTGGTATAATGGTCAGATCTGCCCCAAGGAGATTACAGTCTAGTGGTATAATGGTCAGACCTGTCCCAAGGAGATTACAGTCTAGTGGTATAATGGTCAGTCCTGTCCCAAGGAGATTACAATCTAGTGGTATAATGGTCAGACCTGTCCCAAGGAGATTACAATCTAGTGGTATAATGGTCAGACCTGTCCCAAGGAGATTACAGTCTAGTGGTATAATGGTCAGACCTGCCCCAAGGAGATTACAGTCTAATGGTATAATGGTCAGTCCTGTCCCAAGGAGATTACAGTCTAGTGGTATAATGGTCAGACCTGTCCCAAGGAGATTACAGTCTAGTGGTATAATGATCAGTCCTGTCCCAAGGAGATTACAGTCTAGTGGTATAATGGTCAGACCTGTCCCAAGGAGATTACAATCTAGTGGTATAATGGTCAGACCTGTCCCAAGGAGATTACAATCTAGTGGTATAATGGTCAGACCTGCCCCAAGGAGATTACAGTCTAGTGGGATAATGGTCAGACCTGTCCCAAGGAGATTACAGTCTAGTGGTATAATGGTCATACCTGCCCCAAGGAGATTACAATCTAGTGGTATAATGGTCAGACCTGCCCCAAGGAGATTACAATCTAGTGGTATAATGGTCAGACCTGTCCCAAGGAGATTACAGTCTAGTGGTATAATGGTCAGACCTGCCCCAAGGAGATTACAATCTAGTGGTATAATGGTCAGACCTGTCCCAAGGAGATTACAGTCTAGTGGTATAATGGTCAGACCTGTCCCAAGGAGATTACAATCTAGTGGTATATTGGTCAGTCCTGTCCCAAGGAAATTACAGTCTAGTGGTATAATGGTCAGTCCTGTCCCAAGGAGATTACAGTCTAGTGGTATAATGGTCAGACCTGTCCCAAGGAGATTACAGTCTAGTGGTATAATGGTCAGACCTGCCCCAAGGAGATTACAGTCTAGTGGTATAATGGTCAGACCTGCCCCAAGGAGATTACAATCTAGTGGTATAATGGTCAGACCTGTCCCAAGGAGATTACAGTCTAGTGATATAATGGTCAGTCCTGCCCCAAGGAGATTACAATCTAGTGGTATAATGGTCAGACCTGTCCCAAGGAGATTACAGTCTAGTGGTATAATGGTCAGTCCTGTCCCAAGGAGATTACAGTCTAGTGGTATAATGGTCAGTCCTGTCCCAAGGAGATTACAATCTAGTGGTATAATGATCAGTCCTGTCCCAAGGAGATTACAATCTAGTGGTATAATGGTCAGACCTCTCCCAAGGAGATTACAGTCTAGTGGTATAATGGTCAGACCTGCCCCAAGGAGATTACAGTCTAGTGGTGTAATGGTCAGATCTGCCCCAAGGAGATTACAGTCTAGTGGTATAGTGGTCAGGCCTGTCCCAAGGAGATTACAATCTAGTGGTATAATGGTCAGACCTGTCCCAAGGAGATTACAGTCTAGTGGTATAATGGTCAGATCTGCCCCAAGGAGATTACAGTCTAGTGGTATAATGGTCAGACCTGCCCCAAGGAGATTACAATCTAGTGGTATAATGGTCAGACCTGTCCCAAGGAGATTACAGTCTAGTGGTATAATGGTCAGTCCTGTCCCAAGGAGATTACAGTCTAGTGGTATAATGGTCAGACCTGCCCCAAGGAGATTACAGTCTAGTGGTATAATGGTCAGACCTGTCCCAAGGAGATTACAATCTGGTGATATAATGGTCAGACCTGTCCCAAGGAGATTACAATCTAGTGGTATAATGGTCAGTCCTGTCCCAAGGAGATTACAGTCTAGTGGGATAATGGTCAGACGTGTCCCAAGGAGATTACAGTCTAGTGGTATAATGGTCAGACCTGCCACAAGGAGATTACAATCTAGTGGTATAATGGTCAGACCTGACCCAAGCAGATTACAATCTAGTGGTATAATGGTCAGACCTGTCCCAAGGAGATTACAGTCTAGTGGTATAATGGTCAGACCTGCCCCAAGGAGATTACAGTCTAGTGGTATAATGGTCAGACCTGTCCCAAGGAGATTACAGTCTAGTGGTATAATGGTCAGACCTGTCCCAAGGAGATTACAATCTGGTGATATAATGGTCAGACCTGTCCCAAGGAGATTACAATCTAGTGGTATAATGGTCAGTCCTGTCCCAAGGAGATTACAGTCTAGTGGTATAATGGTCAGACGTGTCCCAAGGAGATTACAGTCTAGTGGTATAATGGTCAGACCTGCCCCAAGGAGATTACAATCTAGTGGTATAATGGTCAGACCTGTCCCAAGGAGATTACAATCTAGTAGTATAATGGTCAGACCTGCCCCAAGGAGATTACAATCTAGTGATATAACAGTCAGACCTGTCCCAAGGAGATTACAGTCTAGTGGTATAATGGTCAGTCCTATCCCAAGGAGATTACAGTCTAGTGGGATAATGGTCAGACCTGCCCCAAGGAGATTACAATCTAGTGGTATAATGGTCAGACCTGACCCAAGGAGATTACAGTCTAGTGGTATAATGATCAGTCCTGCCCCAAGGAGATTACAGTCTAGTGGTATAATGGTCAGACCTGCCCCAAGGAGATTACAGTCTAGTGGTATAATGGTCAGTCCTATCCCAAGGAGATTACAGTCTAGTGGTATAATGATCAGTCCTGCCCCAAGGAGATTACAGTCTAGTGGTATAATGGTCAGACCTGTCCCAAGGAGATTACAATCTAGTGGTATAATGGTCAGACCTGTCCCAAGGAGATTACAATCTAGTGGTATAATGGTCAGACGTGTCCCAAGGAGATTACAGTCTAGTGGTATAATGGTCAGACCTGCCCCAAGGAGATTACAGTCTAGTGGTATAATGGTCAGACCTGCCCCAAGGAGATTATAGTCTAGTGGTATAATGGTCAGTCCTCTCCCAAGGAGATTACAATCTAGTGGTATAATGGTCAGACCTGCCCCAAGGAGATTATAGTCTAGTGGTATAATGGTCAGTCCTGCCCCAAGGAGATTACAATCTAGTGGTATAATGGTCAGACCTTTCCCAAGGAGATTACAGTCTAATGGTATAATGGTCAGTCCTCTCCCAAGGAGATTACAGTCTAGTGGTATAATGATCAGTCCTGCCCCAAGGAGATTACAGTCTAGTGGTATAATGGTCAGACCTGCCCCAAGGAGATTACAGTCTAGTGGTATAATGGTCAGACCTGCCCCAAGGAGATTATAGTCTAGTGGTATAATGGTCAGTCCTCTCCCAAGGAGATTACAATCTAGTGGTATAATGGTCAGACCTGCCCCAAGGAGATTATAGTCTAGTGGTATAATGGTCAGTCCTGCCCCAAGGAGATTACAATCTAGTGGTATAATGGTCAGACCTGTCCCAAGGAGATTACAGTCTAATGGTATAATGGTCAGTCCTGTCCCAAGGAGATTACAATCTAGTGGTATAATGGTCACTCCTGTCCCAAGGAGATTACAGTCTAGTGGTATAATGGTCAGTCCTCTCCCAAGGAGATTACAGTCTAGTGGTATAATGGTCAGTCCTGTCCCAAGGAGATTACAGTCTAGTGGTATAATGGTCAGGCCTGTCCCAAGGAGATTACAGTCTAGTGGTATAATGGTCAGTCCTGTCCCAAGGAGATTACAGTCTAGTGATATAATGGTCAGTCCTGTCACAAGGAGATTACAATCTAATGGTATAATGGTCAGTCTTGTCCCAAGGAGATTACAGTCTAGCGGTATAATGGTCAGTCCTGTCCCAAGGAGATTACAGTCTAGTGGTATAATGGTCAGACCTGCCCCAAGGAGATTACAGTCTAGTGGTATAATGGTCAGACCTGCCCCAAGGAGATTATAGTCTAGTGGTATAATGGTCAGACCTGTCCCAAGGAGATTACAGTCTAGTGGGATAATGGTCAGTCCTGCCCCAAGGAGATTACAATCTAGTGATATAATGGTCAGACCTGCCCCAAGGAGATTACAGTCTAGTGGTATAATGGTCAGACCTGCCCCAAGGAGATTACAGTCTAGTGGGATAATGGTCAGACCTGCCCCAAGGAGATTACAATCTAGTGGTATAATGGTCAGTCCTGTCCCCAAGGAGATTACAGTCTAGTGGTATAATGGTCAGACCTGCCCCAAGGAGATTACAGTCTAGTGGGATAATGGTCAGACCTGTCCCAAGGAGATTACAGTCTAGTGGTGTAATGGTCAGTCCTGTCCCAAGGAGATTACAATCTAGTGGTATAATGGTCAGACCTGTCCCAAGGAGATTACAATCTAGTGATATAATGGTCAGACCTGTCCCAAGGAGATTACAATCTAGTGGTATAATGGTCAGACCTACCCCAAGGAGATTACAGTCTAGTGGTATAATGGTCAGACCTGCCCCAAGGAGATTACAGTCTAGTGGGATAATGGTCAGACCTGCCCCAAGGAGATTACAATCTAGTGGTATAATGGTCAGACCTGCCCCAAGGAGATTACAGTCTAGTAGTATAATGGTCAGTCCTGCCCCAAGGAGATTACAGTCTAGTGGTATAATGGTCAGACCTGCCCCAAGGAGATTACAATCTAGTGGTATAATGGTCAGACCTGCCCCAAGGAGATTACAGTCTAGTGGTATAATGGTCAGACCTGCCCCAAGTAGATTACAATCTAGTGGTATAATGATCAGACCTGTCCCAAGGAGATTACAGTCTAGTGGGATAATGGTCAGACCTGCCCCAAGGAGATTACAATCTAGCGGTATAATGGTCAGACCTGCCCCAAGGAGATTACAGTCTAGTGGTATAATGGTCAGACCTGCCCCAAGGAGATTACAATCTAGTGGTATAATGATCAGACCTGTCCCAAGGAGATTACAGTCTAGTGGGATAATGGTCAGACCTGCCCCAAGGAGATTACAATCTAGTGGTATAATGGTCAGACCTGCCCCAAGGAGATTACAGTCTAGTGGTGTAATGGTCAGACCTGCCCCAAGGAGATTACAGTCTAGTGGTATAATGGTCAGTCCTGCCCAAGGAGATTACAGTCTAGTGGTGTAATGGTCAGTCCTGTCCCAAGGAGATTACAATCTAGTGGTATAATGGTCAGACCTGTCCCAAGGAGATTAAAATCTAGTGATATAATGGTCAGACCTGTCCCAAGGAGATTACAATCTAGTGGTATAATGGTCAGACCTGTCCCAAGGAGATTACAATCTAGTGGTATAATGGTCAGACCTGTCCCAAGGAGATTACAGTCTAGTAGTATAATGGTCAGACCTGCCCCAAGGAGATTACAGTCTAGTGAGATAATGGTCAGACCTGCCCCAAGGAGATTACAGTCTAGTGGGATAATGGTCAGACCTGTCCCAAGGAGATTACAGTCTAGTGGTATAATGGTCAGACCTGTCCCAAGGAGATTACAGTATAGTGGTATAATGGTCAGACTTGTCCCAAGGAGATTACAATCTAGTGGTATAATGGTCAGACCTGTCCCAAGGAGATTACAGTCTAGTGGTATAATGGTCAGTCCTGTCCCAAGGAGATTACAGTCTAGTGGTATAATGGTCAGACCTGCCCCAAGGAGATTACAATCTAGTGGTATAATGGTCAGACCTGTCCCAAGGAGATTACAGTCTAGTGGTATAATGGTCAGACCTGCCCCAAGGAGATTACAATCTAGTGGTATAATGGTCAGACCTGCCCCAAGGAGATTACAGTCTAGTGGTATAATGGTCAGACCTGTCCCAAGGAGATTACAGTCTAGTGGTATAATGGTCAGACCTGCCCCAAGGAGATTACAGTCTAGTGGGATAATGATCAGACCTGCCCCAAGGAGATTACAATCTAGTGGTATAATGGTCAGACCTGCCCCAAGGAGATTACAGTCTAGTGGTATAATGGTCAGTCCTGTCCCAAGGAGATTACAATCTAGTGGTATAATGGTCAGACCTGCCCCAAGGAGATTACAGTCTAGTGGGATAATGGTCAGTCCTGCCCCAAGGAGATTACAATCTAGTGGTATAATGGTCAGTCCTGTCCCAAGGAGATTACAATCTAGTGGTATAATGGTCAGACCTGCCCCAAGGAGATTACAATCTAGTGGTATAATGGTCAGTCCTGCCCCAAGGAGATTACAGTCTAGTGGTATAATGGTCAGTCCTGTCCCAAGGAGATTACAATCTAGTGATATAATGGTCAGTCCTGCCCCAAGGAGATTACAATCTAGTGGTATAATGGTCAGTCCTATCCCAAGGAGATTACAATCTAGTGGTATAATGGTCAGACCTGCCCCAAGGAGATTACAATCTAGTGGTATAATGGTCAGACCTGACCCAAGGAGATTACAGTCTAGTGGTATAATGGTCAGACCTGCCCCAAGGAGATTACAGTCTAGTGGTATAATGGTCAGACCTGCCCCATGGAGATTACAATCTAGTGGTATAATGGTCAGACCTGCCCCAAGGAGATTACAATCTAGTGGTATAATGGTCAGACCTGCCCCAAGGAGATTACAATCTAGTGGTATAATGGTCAGACCTGACCCAAGGAGATTACAGTCTAGTGGTATAATGGTCAGACCTGCCCCAAGGAGATTACAGTCTAGTGGGATAATGGTCAGACCA